>JAPFBL010000725.1:0-160000 GCA_026182355.1 Hermatobates lingyangjiaoensis
AGGTTAGGTTAGTGGCAGTCCCACAAGGGAACACATGTGGGCCGAGCATTGGCCCTTTGTGATACCACACAATGAAGATTGATTCTATAGTGGGAGCCCTAAATTTTACATAACTCAAGTGAATTTAGAGTAGAGATCTTTAACGAATACCTAACATCGTTTAGGCTTGGAACCAACCGTTTGACGTCCTTCTCCAAGGGACGACGTGCTCAGGTTTATTCTTTATCAGTTATAACACACTTAAAAATATATATCTAGTAAAGTCCCATATGCTTGTATTATTATTAAACTAAAGACCGTATGAATTGAATTTCTTACATGGATTTTTCAGCGTCGTCTAAAGAGATTGTGAGATATTTTAGTGCCCCTGAGAGGTCTAGTTTAGTATTTTCAATAAAGAGGTCCTGAGACTTTATTTTCTTTCATTTTACGAAAGGAATAAATAACAGTATTAGCTGGATTTATATTCAGACCTTTCTACTATATACCAGTGGGCGTCGGAGGGGGGGGGCACCACATGCCAGGGGGTGGAATTTCGAGGGGGGGGGGGAACATATAATATAGGAAAAAAAAAAAATAAAAAAAGCTAAAAAACATCAGAAATTTTATATAAAAATGAGTTTTTAAGGTCGTAATTGTTTCTTACGGCCGGGTGGCAAAACTAGCTACTACGACCCTGGCTTTGCTTATCTTTCGGCAATTTGGAGTTTATAACTTAGAAGTTCAGCGGGGGGTGTGGAACGGGTGGTATTTTAAGGGGCAAAATAGAAAATAGAAAAAAATTTAAATCAAAAAGCTAACAAAACATCTGAAATTTTAAACTAAAATGAATTTTTAAGGTCGTTATTCTTTTCATGTTTTATGAAACATAATACTGTTTTTAAGCGTATTTTTGAATATCATATTTGCAAATTAAAAATTTTTTTGTTTAAATTTTTCAAAAGTAGTTTTTTATGTGTAGTATGTGTGTTTGTGTGTATGTGTCTTGCAGAAGATTACAGAAACACAAAAAATAATCAGAATATCAGAAAAATTTGAAAATCAGGTTTTATATTTATGTTTTAGTCAAAAATGATGATTAATATTGTAGAAATCAAGAAGCAAGATAGGATTGAAATATAAATGATTTAATTGAATTCTAGCTATTTAAAGCAGAAAGGGATGGGGGTGAGTAGAGGCGACTGAGAGGGGTGCGCATGCAAGCTGAAAGGAATTCAACCCCTACCGACCATTACGAAATCCTCTCTCTTACCTTGGTAAACCTTTAAACACAAACTAGTTGTAAACATGCCAAGCTAAATCTAGTGCAAAGCCCGTGTATTTACAATTACAAAACATTGCAAATTTATATTTTCGTAGTAATTAATATCGTTATTTATATATAATTAAAGAAATAAAAACAGTTGCAACTTAGGCAACTTATCAAACGATTTAGAGTAAAAAAGCACGAAGAAATAACAACAAAACTTATTACAATATTTTGAATTCATCTTTATCCGGAGAAAACATGGTCCAAATAATTAAAGTAAATTACACTGTTGTTTCTCTGACTTCGTTTCTCTCAATCATTTGATTTTATATATATATATAAAAGATCTTAGTCTTGTTTTCCCATTTTACATTGTGGTTTGATCATTGATATAAATATATATATTAATTGATATAAATTAAATAATATTATAAATTTTAAAATAAATAAAATATATATATAAATATATATATATATATATATAATATACACGATTCGAGATTAACAAAGAGCAACACACAAAGTAGGGAAACACACTTACAGACTCAAATTTTCGGGTAACCGTCTTCAGGGAAAAGAGAATGGAGACCAAGCACGTTGTAGGCGCAACGGCAAGTAAATATATATATATATATATATATATAATATAATATAGGTGTGTTCACTAATCGGGGTTCGGTCAATTTTCCAGGATAAAAAATTAAACTCTCGTTTCCAACGTTTCGGTTTTATTTAAAACCTTTTTCATAGGCAGAAGTAAGAATTCTTACTATAAACTAACAAAAAAACAAAAAACACGGGACATTTGTCATTTTTACTTTAAAATCATCATAACCAATTCAAAAAACTTACTCGAGGCTAGCTTCTGTTACCGTACCAACATAACCGTTATCTGTCATTACATGACAAAAAAGTAAGTTTTTTGAATTTGTTATGATGATTTTAAAATAAAAATGTCAATTGTCCATTGTTTTTTGTTTTTATTTGTTAGTTTATAGCCCTGAGGATGTCTTAAAATAAAGACGAAACGTTGGCAAAAAGGTGATTCTGTATATTAACCCTGACCAAAATCCAAGAAGATGAAAAAGTGTTTGTTAGTAATTTGTGGTTAAGAAAACAGTACCTTATTATAATATATATATATATATATATATATATTTATATATATATGAATAATAATCAAAATAACACTTGATATAATAGATGGATTAATTTACCACAATGAAAACAAATATATATATATATATATAACGTTATATATATATATATATATATATATATATATATATATATATATATATATACGGGTTACTTTCCGTTGCGTCCACAACGTGCTTGGTCTCGCTTTCTCTTTTCTCCTGAAGACGGATTGCCCGAAAATTTGAGTTTGTAAGTGTGTTTCCTTTCTCTGTGTGTTACTCTTCATGGATTGAAATCAGTGAAGTTTGAACCACAAAGAAAAGAGAAAACAATAGAAATAAATCCTTTTTATCTCATTTCATCAGAGAGCAAACAAAGTATTAAAAAAAGAAGGTAACATAAAAGTTATATAGAGAATAGGTAACCAAAATTCTAAAAATATTCAAGTTATATATAAATGTACATAAAAAGCCCCTTATTTGGCTTGGGTCTGCTTTTTTGCATATTTTCTCCAATTTTCGAAAGCCTTTTCTCGTCTCTTTGTTAATATTATATAACTGTTCACGCGTATTACTCGTCGACATGTTTCGAGTATACTACAGGGTGTCTCAAAAAAATGTACTCACTCTTAGACGACAAAGCATTTATTTATGAACATAGAGTGAAATGAAATAGCATCGAATACATGAGACAAATGTAATTGAAGAATCATGTTCGCAAATGTTCAAACTGATGACTCTTCAATTACACTTGTCTCATGTATTTGAAGCTTTTTCATTTCACTCTATGTTCATATATAAAGGTTTTCTCGTCATTTTAAGAGTGAGTACTTTTTTTTGAGACACCCTGTATATATATCTTCAGCACATTGTATAGGTTCGAAACAGTCGGTTTATCGTCCTCTCCGAGGGACAACAACTTTTCTTACTTCGATTTTTACTGTGAGCACATAAGCCATTGAGCTACTCTGGCTTAAAAAGATAGTATATTATTACTGAATACATGAAACAATGAGATAGGGTTATTGATAAAGAAATAGTTGGAATCCCAACCGCCACTGCGTTGCTTTTCCTCTGTTGAAGTCGGTTAAGATTGAAAACTAGAGACTCTGCGTGTCTAAGTGTTCTCTTTTGTTTTGTGTTTCTTTACTGCCTTTGAGCTGTTGCTGTTAATTCAAGATCGTTTTAACAATATTCAGTTATATTTAAACTATAATGTATAACGATTTCGCAAAGTAAATAAACTAAATCGCTGAAAGTAAACAGAAATAGAAGCTATATAAAAATTTACTACTTTATTTTGATGACGTCGTAATAAGGTGAAAAAATGTGAGTCGTTATACAGACATCAAGGACTAAAAGTCAGTGTCATTTACGAGGCTCTCAATCAGTGCAGCCAACCTACAAATGGAAAGAAAACAAACATAAATAAAATAAATCAACAATATATACTGATAAATGAAGAAATATTTAATAATAAAATAAATATGAAAAATTAAAAACACGAGCTGGTAAATAAAAAATAAATGAATGGCTAAATAAAGAATAATTATTAGTTTAATCTTCTGAGATAATCACACTCTTCAATTATTCATAATTGTTATTTGCTTATTCTTTTTAAGCTAGTTTGTATATTCATTTATAGTTCCATGGTTCTTGTTTTTAAAATATTTTTTCCGTTTTTTTGAGTTATTTATATTTATTTATCTTTGTCTCCTTTTCGTTTGTAAGTGGTAAAACTGATTGAGTGCCTTTTGCATGGCACTAACTTCAGATGATTGACATTTTATAACCTGACTAGCAAACGTACCCGTCTTTGACGGAATCAAAAATTCTATTATACTTGGTATTCCAAAATATCAATTATAGTATTATACTAATACTACAATTAGAAGTTATAGAATAGTAGAAAATACCATTATTAGTACAGTGCTAAACAAATACCTCTGTATACAAAGATTACATTTTAAGTTAGACATACACAAATCTACAATCAATGTTTCAGCTTTATATGTCTTATGGTGGCAATATTTTGTGGACAAACCGACAGACAGAAATTATTCTAAGGGTACATGTGGCTACTCTGAAGTATGAAACGTAAAGAAAACTTGAAATGAGTTAGTTCATTAGTTCATTGAGTTAAAGAAATTAACGGGCTCCCAGTCAAAAGCTAGCACGCAAGCCACTGGGCTACTCTGGTTCCATACCTTACTTTATTACCAGTGTTTATATTACGCAAATATTAAATTAAAAAAAAAATATTTTTGTTGTATTTATTTATTATACATTTGCACTACTGTCATCGGCGAGCAAGCAAGCTACTGGCTACCCTGGCTAGATCCCTTTACTTTATTACCATTTTTTATATTATCCACATTTTAAATTCAAAAAAATATTTGTTTGTTACATTTATTTATAATACATTTGCACTACTGTCATCGGCGATCACGCAAGCCACTGGGCTACTCTGGTCCCATACCTTACATTATTACCAGTGTATTTATTAAGCAAATATTAAATTAAAAAAAAGTTTACAGTTATATATAATACATAGCAAACATACCCGTCTTAGACGGAATTAGAAGTTCCGTCATTTTTGGTATTCCAAAATGTCATTAGAAATTATAGAACAGTAGAAAATACCATTTTTACTACAGTGTTAAACAAATGCCTCTAAATACACTACATTAGCTGTCTGTCCTTCAGGTTCATAGTAGAAGAAAGAGTTGAAACCTCTGACCCTTGAGCAAGTAAACTACATTTGACCATTTGAGAAAAACTTGGTTTCGCTACCTTGTATTCCTGCGTTAGATGAAGTCTCCCTTTGCGACTTAACTTAACTTAGTTAACGTCATTGCGAAATAGACTCTGACCGGACTTTGCAATCATTTCAACGTAAACAGACAGTGGCTCGGAATCAATGGTATGTGTGGTATACACACAGACTCCCCAATACCACATCCAGTCATTATGTACGCCTCTATGGCATATCTGTGTAGAGCACGAACTCAGAGTCGTGTCCCGTTGCACAGTTTTGGGGCACTCATGTTTCGTAACATGAAATTTGTTACTGCTACTAAATTGCAGCATGATTGGTTCTCCTACTTTAAGTTTTTATTCATGAGCAGGCAGTCCAGGAGAAATAAATTCAGAGTCAAGAAATTCAATTAGATAATGAACTGCTTCTTCATCACTAATCCAATCTCTTTACTGACTTGTAAGGTCTTTCCTCGGTATGATATAGCGTAAGAACTTGTTTGTTGATTTTTCCTGCCTGTCCGTATTAAGAGTTGAGAATTTCTCGTTTACAAAACTATTTATTCGTAATAGATAGTACATCCTCAACTCTGGGAAACACTTTTTCAAAGATGTCAAATACGCAATATATTCATATGCTCCAATGAAATTAAAATCAACTAACAATACCTACTTGCTTCACCTGTGTATTTTCAAAACAAACTTGTCTGTGAAGTTAGGAAAATACGCTTAAAGCCCTATAGCTTCGTTTTTGTACTTAATTATAAATATATTTAGAGCCCATATTTTAAGTTAGGCATACACAAATCCAGTGTCAAAGTTTCAGCTCACCATGTCTTATGGTGGCTGAGTTTACTTGTGACAAACGTTTTTGCTTTAAACGTCCATAACTTCACTACTACGTTGAATTTCCAAATAAATCAGAGCCTATATTTTAAGTTAGACCTACACAAATCTACTGTAAAAGATTCAGCTTTATATGTCTTATGGTAGCTGAGTTTACTTGTGACAAAGTTTTGCGGACAAACAGACAAACCGACAAACAGACAAACCGACAGAAATTTTTCTAAGGGTGGATTCGGTTTCTCCAACGTATGAAACGTAAAGAAAAGTTGAAATGAGTCAGTTCTAAGCAATGTACAGACAAAATCATTATTTTATTTATATAGATGACGACAAAGCCGAAATATAGCAGTTAGTTTTTTTGATCTCCTATATGCGTTTTCTTTCTCCGAATTTAGTTTTTACATATGATTTATATTTATATTGGAAAATATATAGAAAGCATCTAACTGAAAAAAGGCAACAAAAATCATTTCTTTTTATCGACCTCGTCGTCATCAGGAGAAATAGAAGAAGAAAATGAGTTCTGCTCGGCTGGCAAACACCAGACGAGTTTCAAATATTGAATTGAGTTGTGTGATGTTTCTACGTGTTCCTTTCTTGTAAAAGTTTGATATGTTATCATAACGGACTGTTTCCAGTTTTGAACTATATATACATATCTATAAAAAGATTTCACATAAACACGTGAAACAACAATCAAAGATCAAACCACAATAAGAAATGGGAAAACAAGACTAAGATCTTTCAGCCGTAACAAGCGGTTGGGTTTTTGACTCTGACGAAGACCGCTTGTTACGGTTGAAAGATCTTAGTCTTGTTTTCCTATTTCTTATTGTGGTTTGATCTTTGATACATATCTATATATATAATCAGTAATATAAAAAAATTTCTCATAAACACGTGAAATAACAATCATTGTTCAAACTACAATATGAAATGGGAAAACAAGACTAAGATCTTCCAAGCGGTCAATAATCAGTAATATATATATATTGATAAAAGTATCGACCGTGGAATAGAAACAAAACTAAAGTTTATCGGGACTCTGTCAGTTCTTCAGGTTCAAATTAAACTCTCATTGCCAACGTTTCGGTGACGGTTCAGTGTAACGTGTTCATTCAGACTACAGTTGTTGTTAAATATCCATATATTATTTTTCTTTGTAAAATAATTTGTAATGTAATACTTAGTTTTTCTGTTTCAAAATTCATATTTCTGCCTATGAAAAAGGTTTTAAATAAAGACCGAAACGTTGGCAATGAGAGTTTAATTTGAACCTTAAGAACTGACCGAGTCCCGATAAACTTTAGTTTTGTTTTGTATATATATATATATATATATATATATATATTCGTAATGTAATCTTTATCCATTGGTAAAGATCCAGAGTTCACCAATATTTCGGATCTTTACCAAAACGGCAAAGTAGTCCACCCACACTTATTATATAAGGCTTTAAGAAATATTCCAAACAACATTTTATTTGATTTTGAGGCAAAAATATATCTTTAACCAATAAGTTTTAACTTGATACAGAGATATGTATCTCTGGAAGTTTGTACATTTAGAAAAATAATGATAAAACCAAATTAAGTTAAAAATCAGAGGACATGAGGTTATTTATTGTCTGACTGTCTAAAACAGGTAACAGTGATTTACAGTGTTGGCAACTTAAACTAATATACTAATAACTTCGGTTTTATCGTTATTTTTTTTAACATGAGTAAGCATTTAAAATTTATATTATTAATACGGCAAACAGTCATACCTTGTACGGTGATCTGGGAGTCGTTGGAGCGCTTTCAGACGTTGTCTATCTTTCATCGCAACTAAGCTACTAGCAGAAGATGGACAACGTCCGAAAGCGCTCCAACGACTCCAAGATCATCGTACAAGGTATGCCGGTTTGTTATATTAATAACATAAATCATAAACCTCAGTGGAAATAATAATATGCATGTATTTAAGTATTTAAAAATTAAATTACGTCCGCAATAAATCGACTATGAGTTTTGATTGGGCGTAAATTAATAATTACGGTATAATTTATTCATTTATAAGTAATTTACAAAATCAAAGGAAATATATGAAAAAGCATTTAACTGAAAAACAGCGACAAAACTCTTTTTTTCGACTTTGACGTTATCAGGAGAAGAAGAGCTTTTTTTGTCTCACAAACACACAACAGTTGCAGTTTGCCTGATGAGCAGAGCTCTTCATCTCCTGATGATGACGTGGTTGATATATTTTGAAATGAGTTTTGTTTTTGTTTCCTCGTTTGATAAGTTGTCTTTTATTTTATATTGTAATTTGTTCAAAACGAAAGTAAAGTTTTGCTTTAAATAAATATTTTTTTTTTTTTTTGTCCATGATTTCTGTAGAAAGGGTGAAAAGAGAAAAGGGGAGAGGGGGATTATTTTGAAAAGGTCTGGCGGACATATATAAAGGTAGTAGACGGGGGGGGGGGGGGGGAGAAGGAGGGGGAATGCAAGGTGGTGTGGTGGGTGGGAAATTTGTCGCATGAAGTGGATATTGGCGCAATAAATCAGCTTTGATAGGACCCAATAGCCTTGGGATATCAATCTCTATCTCCTCCAGTATGGGCCCACCAACACCCTTCCGTAATAAATGCTTCCAACTAAATATCCCGCACAACTTCCCACCCTCGTCCTTCCTTTATAAGTATCTTTTCCTGCCTACTTATATATATATATATAACTTTCTGAATACAATTCGGAACTATATATATATATATATATATATATATATATATATATATATATATATACAAAATTGCCATAACTCACCACAAATGAATGAAGATAGTCGCTCTGAGGCCTTTCGTTTTCACGTCGTCAGAGAGCAAGTGAATACAAGTTGTAGGCAGGTTATGAATTTTGATTTTAAGTTGTATTAAGATTGGCATCATTGACAGTATTTTTCCCTATTACAGTCGAAATACAAATCAAGACTATTTCGACTGTAATAGGAAAAATACTGTCAATGATGCCAATCTTAATACGACTTAAAATCAAAATTCATAACCTACCTACAACTTGTATTCACTTGCTCTTTGATGACGTGAAAACGAAAGGCCTCAGAGAGACTATCTTCATTCATTTGTGGTGATTTACCTGAATATATATATATATATATATATATATATATAAACCAAGACTTCACGTGAAATAACAATCAATGATCAAACCACAAAATGAAAAGGAAAAAAGCCTAAAATCTTTCAACCATAACATGTTGGGTTTTTGACTCTGACGAAGTCAACCGCTTTTTATGGTTGAAAGATCTGAGTCTTTTTTCTCTTTTCATTTTGTGGTTTGATATATATATGATCAAACCACAATATGGAAATTGGAAAACAAGACTAACATCATTCAACCGTAACAAGCTGTCTTCGTCAGAGTCAAAAACTCAACTGACGAAGACCGTTTGTCACGTGTTTATGTGAAATAACAATCAATGATAAAACCACAATATGAAAATTGGAAAACAAGACTGAGATCTTTCAACCGCAACAAGCGGTTTTTGTTAGAGTCAAAAACCCAACTGCTATATATATATATAGTTATGTAGTTTTATAGATATATATATAAAACACCATATAACTATATAACAGATTCAATAATATATCGACCGTTTGATAGAATAGGTGTGTTATCTAATCGGGATTTGGTCAAATTTTCTAGGATAAAAAGTCAAACTCTCATTGGCTATGTTTCGGTTTTCCGATAATAAGAAATCACATATCAACATCCAATATATAAACAATAAGAAATGAATTGTTACAACTTATGAATATTATAAGCAGAAGTATTTAGAGATAAATAAAACAATATAAGTTAAAGACGTAAGAATTTTTTTTACTTCAGTATAAATTCTTAATAACTATTCTGTAAGAAAAATTCTTACTTCTGTACTTTTGCTTCTGAATATTTATAAGTTCTAACAATTCATTTTCATATTGTTTATATGTTGGATGTTGATATGTGATTTCTTATCAACCTTTGTTTGTAGGCCTATCAAAAAGGTTTTAAAATAAAACCGAAGTTTATCAGGACTCAGTCAGTTATTCGCTAACTTAACTATGCAACTATGCCATTTTTTTAAACATTCACTCATATCATATCCATATGTTCTTCTTATATCCTCATAAAAATCCATATTTATTATCCCAAAAACTTTAATAATAACGATGATAAACTTAGTTTTTTTTCTATTCCACGGTCGATACTTTTATCAATATTTATATATATATTTATTACTTTACTATAAGTAAAGTATAGTGATCGTGAAAAAATTCGATCTCGAGATTTTGACGGAATTACATGTTTTGAGGTCCGAGAAGTCATTTTATGAAGTTTTTTCGATGATGTCTTAGCATTGCTTGTTACCACGCTACGGTCCAGAATCTTTGATGGATCAAGTTGATATTTTACACAAAAATGGGCCTCATATTGCAGATGATACCTATTGATTGGGAAGAATTATGCAAGACGAGAAAGTCACTTTTTTTGCCAAAAACCGTTTTTTAGAAAACATTTATTTCTCCTAAACTGATAACCCTAGAGTTTTGAAATTTTGACATTATCTTTTAGGTTACAAATGGAACAAACGAAAAATACATTCAGAATTTTAAAACAACAGAAAATATTTTTTTTTTAATAAAATGTAAAA
Organism: Hermatobates lingyangjiaoensis; assembly: GCA_026182355.1. Lineage (NCBI taxonomy): Eukaryota > Metazoa > Arthropoda > Insecta > Hemiptera > Hermatobatidae > Hermatobates > Hermatobates lingyangjiaoensis. Next base: position 10,684 of record JAPFBL010000725.1, read on the forward strand.
ATTTTGACTTATAATTCAATCTCAAACCTTGTGAGAGCGATACAAGCCATACTGTTTGACGGTTCAAAATGAAACTATGTCTATAAACAGAACATTATGTGTAGAATGAGTTGAGATATTTGTTTTCAAAATTACATTCGCTAATGGGGCGTTACAGTACGATTTCTGTTTTCAGAAAATGTTTTTTTGACGCTAAACGGCTCATTAAAAAATAATGAAAATTTGACCAATAATGGAACAAAAAATTAGCAATTCATAAAAAAAAATCATGAAGTTTCAATTACGGGAAAGAGCAATAACGCTATAAAAACTGTTTGTTTATCCTAGACTGAGAGATCACCTGCTATATTTGTCGAATTTTTTATATTTTTTTACATTGTTTACATTGACTTAGACATTTTTTGAGTGAATCCACTGAGATAAAATTGATATTTATAAAGGAACAATTTAAATAGTTTATTGACTTTTATGAGATGTAAGAGGAATAACATTGGGCGGGAAAATGAGAACACTCACTCAGAAAAAATTCGTATATATGTTATTTGACAAAGGGGTAGGAAAATAATCTTATCAAATACTAAGAAGCCATAAAATTCTCAGTATAATAATTCTGTAAAAAACCAAAAATGTAAAAGATAATTCAAAATTTAATCTTTCGTTTAGAGATTAATAAATGTAATTATCGTACTACTTTAATTATAAATCATCTTAAAACAACATTTTTTCTTCGATGTTTATGATGTTTTTCAGAGAAAATAAGGTTATTTTCCTGTTTTAAATTGGAAAATTTTACTTTAATATTCAATGTAGAAGGATGCCAAGTAAACGATGTAAAAAATCTACTGGCTATTTGAACAATAGCCATGTTCTCTTGTAGGATAATATTTCGTTTCAAGAAATGTTCACATTGTGTTTGATACTATTATATCAAATAGTATATATAATATAGTATATATAGTATAGTATATAATATACTAATATATAATATATATATATATATATATATATATTATATATTATATAGAAATATAGTCATTCCATATATTTCCTTAAAGAAAACAAGTAAAATAGTGTTTTATTTAAAGAGATTAAGTGAACTAATAAATGACGTAATTGAAATGATGTTGCTTGAGTGACGTCATGTGCAAGTCATGCACATCATGCACTGTGATTGGTCAGTTCAGAATACGGCTCTGTAGTGTTCTAATACATCCGCCATAATGAAATATTATTCTCTGAAAAGAACAACGTGAATATTTAAACAAATCGTAAGTACGACCGTTTCTGCAACTATTTGTAGTTATATTTTTAACAATAAATTAGTTCAATAATAATAATAAGAATAAATAAGTAATTAAATGACAATTTCTTAGTGATTATGTTTAACCAATTGGCTTCTTCAGTTATAGGTTAGCGTCCTTTCTTTAAAAAAAATTATATTAAAATCAATAATGCGTACCTATATTTATACACAATGTGACAAATTAATTAAAAATACAGAATAATGTGTTCGTTATTTATCAAAATGTCAAACAAATATCCTACCAGAAATAAATTATTGAAATAATTAGAATTTCATTTTAAATTATTAAAGTTTAATGGAATATATTACTTTCCAATATTATGTGTAACTCTTACAGTTTGAATTCAATAATAGTTATCATTGTTTTTATGATTATAGTTGTTTCATGTTTAATACAATTAACTATTTCAATTCAGTTATTAGTATTAATTTTGTTATACAATGTAATGATTTATCATTTAACGTTCATTTTACTAATTACTGGCATATTCTTTTAATTAATAAATAAAAATCATTCTTTATAATCATATAATGGAAAATGACGTTAACTAAAACTGATTTAGAAAAAATATCAGAACATAATACAGGACTAAAACCATGGCTACAATAACCTTGTCCATAGAACAAGCTCAGCATTTTACAACTTCCAATATTAATTTAAAATCCATTTCTTTTACCTGTATTATAATTGTTTACCAATTGAAATCATTATGAAGCAATGAAAAGAGTTGGGTAACTGCAAACTTACTTTTAGTTCATTCTTTGTTATCATATAGTTGTTAAATTCATTGAAAATTTTTAATATTTTGAAACTGTAGTTTCTATATATAGTCATATTTATAATTTTGACATTATGAATTGTTTATTATTAAAAATTATATCAACACTAAATGATAGGTTGAGCACTTTAAATGATCATTACTTGTTCAATCTGTTATAATGTCATATTTCTTCCTATTGGTAGATTAATTAAGTTATTTACTAATTTCATACTAATTCCTCTTGCTAAAAACCTCAATAGTTCAATTCAACATCCATATATTGTATTTAATTTCAACTAATTTACTCTGTTCTTTTCTAACTTCCAATATAAATTTCATATCCATTTGAATTTAATATTAATTTAATACTTGTATTATATTGTTCACCAATTGAAATCTTTATGTAGCAAAGAAAAGATTTGGGCAATTGTAAACTTACTTTTGGTTCATTCTGCATTATCACATATTTTTTTTTCATACTTTGAAACTGTAGTTTCTATATATGATCAATCATAGTAATAATTTTGATATTATGAAATGTTTATTATTAAAAATTATATCAACACAATTATATAAAAACTATTTAAGTATCTATGAAATTAGTTTTTAAATGTGTTTAAACTAAATTCAATCCTATATCATATTTATTAAAGAAGTAATTTGCCAAATTTCTCTACTTTCTAGACTTTTTAACACTTTATTTTGATTATTTGAGCATTTGTTTTAATGAAAATAATGAATTTTTTAAAGGTTATTCAGCAAAAAGAAACTTTATTTATGGTAATAATTTCCTTTTAAAATTATTAAAATTGGATTTGTTTTATTTTAGTAATTACCGAATAAACTTCAAGATGTTTAAAACATTTTTCTTAACTTACTTCAGTATATTTGTTTGTGATATATATTTTATATCAAAGAAATATATATCACAAAGAATAGATTAAGATATATGGTTGTGATTTTTGTTTTAGGATATTCATGTTTGTGATATATTTATAGATCACTGAGTTGTTACCAGTCTTCAGAGTGATTCTCATCTATTTTCCTGATGACGAAGCCATCAAAATATAGCAGTGAGTTTCTGTTTCATTTCTGTGTGTTCTTTTTTGTGAATATTGTTTACATATATATATTAATAGTTGGATTTTTATTAAATGTCATTTTTCGTTTTGGTTCTTTTGTTGTTGGCTTTGAAAAAGGTTTAGCTTAAAAAGGAACTTGAAAGGATATGGGGAGAAACATACTTTATTTATTTAAATAAGAAATGAATACCAGATCTGTGTTTTTGTTTGAATACCACATTTAGTTGTGTTTAAGCAAAACTAAAGTTTGTTTACATATAAAAAGGATAATAATGAAAGACTAATAATCATATCCCATTTAGATGTTTACGTTATGCTTAAATGAGACGTTATGTGTTATATACTCAAGAAATTTGATATTAAGTTACTTATAGTAAAGTTGAGTGTAGGCCACTCCAGATTTTTTTTTTACAATTCTAGTCTGATAGTTCATATTTATTAATTTCAAAAATTAGAAGCTACCAACTATAAAAGATTTAAATTATATTGAATAGCTGACTTTGACTTCGATTTGAGTATGTAAACTGGCTAATTACTAATATATTTTTTCTCAAGATACATTCATATCAAACTTATAACAGAGTACAGGAGGCAGGAAAAGGATACCACTCACTCAGAAAAAATTCGTATATATGTTATTTGACAAAGGGGAAGGAAAATTATCTTATTAAATACTAAGAAGCCATAAAATTCCCAGTATAATAATTCTATAAACAACCAAAACTGTAAAAGATAGGGCACTCCAGATTTTATTAGTGTATATTGGCAGCAGATTCTCTTGTAAACATATTTTATTAAAATAGACGGCAGCTTCCGCATTCACAACCTTTTTGCTGGTGTTTTCTAGTTTTGTAACTAGTTTCCTTTGGTAGGGAGTGATTTCGTGAAGGAAATCTCTGGGACAACTCCTACACATTAATCACTTCCTACCAAAGAAAACTAGTTAGAAAACTAGAAAACACCAGCAAAAAGGTCGTGAATGCGGAAGCTGCCGTCTACTTTAATAATATATATATATATATGGATTAATTTACCACAATGAAAATAATTTTTTAAAACAATGCTCTAAGGCCTTTCGTTAATACATCTTCGGAGAGCAAGTTAACTAAAAAAACAATAAATACTTGCTAACTTGGCTGATTGAAATTTCCAGAATTGATGGCAACCCTGAATGTGTTTAATGATGAAGTCTTCATCTGTTTAATTATCCCGTTAATCAAAACTTCATCTAATTTGTAGAGTCCTAGGCTATTGTTCATCAACTTCTCATAAAAGTTCTTTATGAGCGCACTTTCTACGATATTTCTTCTTCTTTCTGAAGACACGTATATTAATTCATTTGCTTCATTCCAATTAATCACATGATTACTGTCTCTTATGTGAATGAACAAGGCACTCTTTTCGTCCTCTCTTCTGATGGAGTATTTGTGCTGTTTTATCCTTGTAAGAAGACCTTTGCTCGTCTGTCCAATGTGAGACATTTCACAGTCAGTACATGGTATCCTGTATACACAACAGTCCTTTCTTTTTGGCTTATTATTAACAAGTCTGTTAAACAAGTTACCATCATTACTGAACACAACAGAAACGTCCAATCTTTTCATAAATTAAGGCATATCTTTCAAACAAGGACTGTATGGAATGACTAACAAATTCCTTCTTGTGAACTGTTCTTCATTTTTTAATATCATGGATTGTTTCACCTTTTTTATGATATTGTCGATTAACCTTTTTGGATACATTAAAGAATCTGCAATTTTGTAAATATTTTTGATTTCTTCATCTAAAAATTCCTCACTGCAAATTTTGAAAGCTCTTAAGAACATGCTACTAAAAACTGACTTTTTAGTTTTAAGTGGATGAGCCGAGAAGAAATGAACAAAGATGAAACATTGGTTGACTTCCTATGAATACTGTACTTTAATTTATCACCATTCCTATGTAAAAGTACATCCAAGAAAGGAAGTTTATTATTGTTTTCATGTTCTATTGTAAATTTTATGGATGGTAAAACCGTATTGAGGGTATCCAAAAAGGTGTTAACATTTTCATTTTCAGGCCAAATACATAATATATCATCGACATATCTAAACCATTTAGCATTAGTAGGTAGTATTATAGGTAGGTAGGTGATCTCAAAATATTCCATATAGATATTACTTAAAACTGGGGAGAGACAATTTCCCATAACCAATCCAAACTTTTGTTTATAAAATTTTTCTTGAAACGAAAAACAGCCATCCAATACACACAAACGAATCAACTCGATTAATTCTGGGATAGAAACTGGTAAATTTTGAACATGTTTGCCTAGTTCTGTCTCTAGGAAAAAGAAGTTATGCCTTAATTTATGAAAAGATTGGACGTTTCTGTTGTGTTCAGTAATGATGGTAACTTGTTTAACAGACTTGTTAATAATAAGCCAAAAAGAAAGGACTGTTGTGTATACAGGATACCATGTACTGACTGTGAAATGTCTTACATTGGACAGACGAGCAAAGGTCTTCTTACAAGGATAAAACAGCACAAATACTCCATCAGAAGAGAGGACGAAAAGAGTGCCTTGTTCATTCACATAAGAGACAGTAATCATGTGATTAATTGGAATGAAGCAAATGAATTAATATACGTGTCTTCAGAAAGAAGAAGAAATATCGTAGAAAGTGCGCTCATAAAGAACTTTTATGAGAAGTTGATGAACAATAGCCTAGGACTCTACAAATTAGATGAAGTTTTGATTAACGGGATAATTAAACAGATGAAGACTTCATCATTAAACACATTCAGGGTTGCCATCAATTCTGGAAATTTCAATCAGCCAAGTTAGCAAGTATTTATTGTTTTTTTAGTTAACTTGCTCTCCGAAGATGTATTAACGAAAGGCCTTAGAGCATTGTTTTAAAAAATTATTTTCATTGTGGTAAATTAATCCATCTATTATATCAAGTGTTATTTTGATTATTGTTCATATATATATATATATATATATTCTATCCAACGGTTGATATATTATTGAATTTGTTTTTATATATATATATATATATATATATATATATATATATATATATTCGCGCTCACTTCGTCCTCTCTTTCAGTCTACTCTCCTGATGACGAATAACAGTTCGAAATATTGAATTCTGTAAGTGTTCTTTTTAGTCTCTTTTCTGTGTCGTGCTTTGTGTAATTTAAAGTTATATATATATATATATATAAAGATTTCACATAAACACGTGAAATAACAATCAATGATCAATCCACAATAAGAAATGGGAAAAACAAGACTAAGATCTTTCTACCGTAACAAGCGGTCTTCGTCAGAGTCAAAAACCTAACAATCAATCAGTCTTGTTTTCCCATTTCTAATTGTGGTTTGATCATTGATATATATATATATAAAGTATAGAAAGATAAAGTATTATTAATTTTTATTCCCTTCCATAAAGTCATAGGGGGATGCTAAGTATATTGAGTCACAAACTATAATGCCTAAGTAAAATAAATAATGTAGTGAAATATATTATTATTATTAATTTTTATTCCCTTCCTTGAAGTCATTGGGGGTGATAATATATATTAAGACGCGAAGTGTAATTCCCGAGTAAAATTCCAAACAAGGATTTTAGGGTCCCGAAAATATGTACACGCAAAAAAAAATTTTTTTTTATTTTAGTATAAATATACATTAATTATGGTTAAGTAAATATCATTTGTTCAAAATTAACGATAATAGGTTAAAAGAATAAATTTCTTTTTTTTGCTTTTAATGGAAGTATTTTGAAATAATTGAAGCTTAAAGCCTGTTCCGGTGAAGAGCTGAAAGTTTAACGAGATGGTATTGGGAAATGACACAGCAGTAAGGGGTTCCTCAATGACTTTCAATTGACTCTTGCTTTATCACTGTTCGACTTGTTTTACTGATGCTCTAATCAACATTTAATTACATCAACATTTATAAAAAAACATCTCCTTTTTTTATAACTTTCCTTTATGATTTTATACTTTAAATATTTTTATAATCTCTGAAAATAGGTATAAACATATAATAAATGTTACAGCATTCCTTACATTTTATAATTTGCCCGTCTTGCTTTTAATTAACACCTTTGTTTATAGCTATATTTTACGAAAACAGAACATATTAATTATTTGTTAGAGTTTTTTTTTCCTTCAAAGTAGCACCCCTACTTGGAGGGAGTTTATTGCAATATTTTCACATGCTCCATTTTTCATACTACCAATGAACAAACCACAATAAGAAATGGGAAAACAAGTATAAGATCTTTCAACCGTAACAAGCGGTCTTCGTCAGAGTCAAAAACCCAACTGGAGTAGTAAGGTTTTTGACTCTGACGAAGACCGCTTGTTACGGTTGAAAGATCTTAGTCTTGTTTTCCCATTTCTTATTGTGGTTTGATTATTGATTGTTATTTCACGTGTTTATGTGAAATCTTTTTATTTTTATACTATATGCGTATAATACCGTTATAGCGATTAGTAATAAAGGTTGAAATTTGATACACAATGAATTAGACACAGTTTATAGTAAATTTTATTTAAAATTTTTACTCAATTTACTTCAAATAACAATTATTTTTCATGATTTTTTGACCGTTGATTATTAATTGTATTGAAAAGTAATTTCATTTGAACAAACAACGAATTTTGTTGGTTGAAGGCAATCATTACCAGCAGGGAAAAAAAAAGGGGGGAGTTTTCATAACCACCTCTAACCACCTCAACAATCTCTTCTTCTAACCACCTCGAGAATCCCTGCTTCTAACCACCTCTAACTACCTCAAGAATCCCTGCTTCTAACCACCTCTAACCTGTTTTGGTATTATTTAGTGCTCCCAGCTTATTCAGCCATATCACTGAAAACAACAACAAAACAGACTGATGCCTTTTTTACATGAAAGCTCTTTTGCCGCATCTCGGGAGCTACAAGCTCTAGCCTAGGATAGAGACAAACTAAAGCCTTCCGAGATACGGCCGAGGTGGACCACGCGGAGGTGAGCTTCCACGACCCTACATCTTATAACCATTTAATAAAAACAAAACAAAAGGTTCTACTAAACAAAAAATATTCTTCTTAATAAAATTTAAAAAGAAGCATATTCCTTGATAACTTCTAATACCCTAGCGTTGTTTTAGACTTCCATTTAAAGGAAGAACAAAACAAAAGAAAAACAAGAACATTAACGTTTCTCATGCTTAGATCTTACAGAACCTAAGTATTCAACATGATATGGACATTAGCCAACATGAAGACCACTTGGGGGCAATACTGCTGTCCTCTTGCATCTTCCTATAGCATAGACGAATTTAAGAAATGCAGCCCTGTAACCACCTCTAACCACCTCAAGAATCCCTGCTTCAAACCACCTCAAGAATCCCTTCTTTGAAGTTGATATGGTTTAATGTTATAGTAAATTTTACTTATTTTTTGCTGGTATTCTTGCTTTTGTAGTAATAAATCAATGATTATATTGATAATATAGTATTATTGGTTGAAGGAATAGTGGAGAATGAAATGAGAAAGGCAAAGAATGATTTAAGATGGTGGCCAGTTGTCCAGGGGGTGGACATTATTATCAGTGTTATAGGGGAAGAAGTGTTTAGTGGTTGAGATGCAATGCAGGCAGGCTAGTAGAGATTACTGAGGAAGTGAACACCATTCAGTCTGTACAGTGGATGAATGACCAGGATATAACGCAAGTGCTTTATCTGCAATTTATAGCACCCCCTACCAATCCCTATTTGAATTCCCGCCCACCCGAACTCTCTCTCTCTCTCTCTCTCCACACACACACACACACTCTCTCTCTCTCTCTCTCTCTCTATACATACCCACTCTAATATTTGAATGCATCACAGTCATCGCTCAAAAATGATTCCATCGGCAATCATATTACGACGTTGCCCAGAACATCGCATAAATCCTAACAACTGCTAATATCGGCATTCATTCTACTATCCAGTCAATGGAAAACCACATATCTCATCTCATCTGCTCGCCGCAATTTGCTATTTATAACATCTGTTTTATTTTGAAACCTACCACTCATTCTTTGTCTTTTTCACCTCCCATTTGAATAAATTAGATGACGCATTCCATACCCTCTCATACCCAAGGGTAAGAGTTGGTATTGAACCGTAGATCTACTAGTCTATACGCAGGTATGTAAGCCACTGAGCTACTTAAGCCTCCATTTTATTTATTTATTCTGTATTTACATAAAGTTGCAGAGATTTTTTTCACTTCCCACGTGAATAATTTGAGTGCCAGAGTGGATATTGAACCGTAGATTTAACAGTCTATATCCGAGTATAGATTGTGTACTGTTTACAGCATGTAAACCACTGAGCTACTTTAGCCCCCATTATATTTATTTATTTTGTATTTCAATAAAGGTGCAGAGATTTATTCACCTCCCACGTGAATAATTTGAGGGCCAAAGTGGATATTGAACCGTAGATTTAACAGTCTATACCCGAGCATGTAAACCACTGAGCTACTTTAGCCCCCATTATATTTATTTATTTTGTATTTCAATAAAGGTGCAGAGATTTGTTCACCTCCCACGTGAATAATTTGAGGGCCAGAGTGGATATTGATCCGTAGATATACTAGTCTATATACGAGCATGTAAACCACTGAGCTACTTAAGCCCCCATTATATTTATTTAGTCTGTATTTAAATAAAGGTGCAGAGATTTTTTCACCTCCCACGTGAATAATTTGAGGGCAGAGTGGATATTGAACCGTAGATGTAGCAGTCTATACCCGAGCATGTAAACCACTGAGCTACTTAAGCCCCCATTATATTTATTTATTCTGTATTTAAATAAACGTGCAGAGATTTTTTTCACCTCCCATGTGAATAATTTTTGGACCAGAGTGTATATTGAACCGTAGATTTAACAGTCTATACCCGAGCATGTAAACCACTGAGCTACTTAAGCCCCCATTATATTTATTTATTCTGTATTTAAATAAACGTGCAGAGATTTTTTTCACCTCCCATGTGAATAATTTTTGGACCAGAGTGTATATTGAACCGTAGATTTAACAGTTATACCCGAGCATGTAAACCACTGAGCTACTTAAGCCCCCATTATATTTATTTATTCTGTATTTAAATAAACGTGCAGAGATTTTTTTCACCTCCCATGTGAATAATTTTTGGACCAGAGTGTATATTGAACCGTAGATTTAACAGTCTATACCCGAGCATGTAAACCACTGAGCTACTTAAGCCCCCATTATATTTATTTATTCTGTATTTAAATAAACGTGCAGAGATTTTTTTCACCTCCCATGTGAATAATTTTTGGACCAGAGTGTATATTGAACCGTAGATTTAACAGTCTATACCCGAGCATGTAAACCACTGAGCTACTTATGCCCCCATTATATTTATTTATTCTGTATTTAAATAAACGTGCAGAGATTTTTTTACCTCCCACGTGAATAATTTAATGGTCAGAGTCGATATTGAACCGTAGCTCTACCTGTCATAGGGGAGCACGTAAACCACTGAGCTACTATGGAACCCCATTATTATTTATTCTCTAACAAATATTAACTACTTGTTTGTTGCCATACTAACAACTATTAGTTCAATTAAAAAAATAACCTATGAAATCATTAATATTACTTGTCAAAAAAACACATAATTATATTTTATTTTGTATCAACTTATACATTTAACATTTAGGTTAGGTTGCAGTGGCAGTCTATCACCAGAAAACTGATATAGTGGCAATGAGTTAAATATATCTCAAAAATTCAATTGGCAAATTTTTTCGGCTCTGTATGTAGGCATGGAAAGGTTGGGAAACCAAACTTGAGTATAAGATTCCAGAATAGATTTGACTAGAGTGATATATGTTGGAAGTTTTGAGACATCAGTGTCAGCAGTTTTAAGTTAGGAGGGAATATACATAGACTAAAAATTTGGCCTTTGTTATAATATATAGTGAGCATTCTACATTAGAAGTCTTTAGTTTTACTTAAAGAAACTTTACCTACAGTGAAAATCTTTAACGAATGCCTGACATGGTACAGGCTCGTGCCCGACGGCATAACGTCCTCTCCGAGGGACGACGTACTCTGACTCACGACCCACATAAGATCAGTGATCAGAGTTTATTACTATATAGATAGATTGCCCTATACAACAATCGGAATTTTATGATTCTAATTTTGTATACATTGCTAATCTCAGGAACAATTTTTTAATAAAATTTCATTGATATCGGTGTGGCGTTAAAAAACGTTCTGAATTAGTAAAAAGGCATTATACTCCTTTTCTTACCAATGTAATTTTTGATAATAATTACTGAAACTGTCCTCAGATAATAATGCTATTTTTAGCTGTAAAAAGTAAAAATATTTACATGAAATAGACTATTTAACTTATACTCTATTAAATGCTAATTAGAGATAAAATGGCCTCTAATTATGATGACTTTGATTTGTAGCTGTAATTTAATTACAGCAATTAGATATGCTCAATTATCAATATTATGACAAAGCATGACACACGTTGGTAGGTAGTTGCTAATGTATTAATATGTAAGAATTTTATTTGTATTGTAGATGTAACCTGACGTTGAACACTAAGTGTTCGAAACGCGTTTTGTAATGAAATATTTTTTTTTGTGGGAAGACTTAGTTATTCTAATAATATCATCATTGCAACTGTAGTCTAAACTTTGTCCTCATCTATTTTCAATGAAATTTAATTTACGACTTTTAAGGTCTAATTAAACAGATTGAGTAATAAATTTCGAACATAAACCTAATAATGGTTTAAAAATCTTGAACTAATCAATTAGTTTTATATAAATTAATAAACAAGGTTGTTTGGAAACCTATTACTACAGGTTAATACCCATGAATTATGCACGTCATTCAGATCGGTTTTTGTTTTTGAAGGCCGTCGTTTAAACACTGAGGAATATCAAATCAATGTATGCATATTATTGTGTCATTATAATATAATATAATTTACATTATAATTTTGTTATTATTATAGAAGCTATTATATTTGGTTGCGTAGACAGTTAATTTAATTTAACAATTTCTTTATGATTTCAATTATACGTTTTTGTTTTTCTTGTTGATGACTGTATATGTATACGAGTACTGTAATAAGATGAAAGTCTGCGACTAATAACAGTAGTCTAAAATTAGATCCATGAAAATAAATATTTTGTAGGACTTTCTGGAATCTTGAAGGATAACTGTTTATCAAAGGCCGTTGATAATGTCAACTGTCAACCAAGTTGTTTGTCGTCCCTCCATTAATTCACTTCTTCTCCTGAGGATGACTGCCATAACAGTCAAAATATTGAAAAGTGAGTCTTTGTTATATTTTTTTCTATGTATTACAGTTTATTTTAGTGTAATCTCTCTTGATCGCATTTCGTTCATCAGATATATATATATATATAATATAATATATATATATATATATAATATATAATATATATATTGGTATACTTTGGGAGCAGACCTTCTTTTAAACATACCTCATTAAAGATCTTGCCAACATTAAGTTTAGTATGTTTCCTACATACCTTTTCAAGGTTTCGAATGCTACCTTTCCATCTCTGTGGTACCATATAAATTAACTCACCGATTTTTTTATCTTTCATTGTATTTTTCATATTACATTTCCGACGTTTCGGTCTACGTTGACCATTTTCAAGGATTCTATATACAAGGTTTTTTTAAACAATTCTAATAAATACTTATTTACAATGACAATTACCTCACTTCTATCAAACATAACTAATAATAAAATATTCTTTTAAAAAACACTACCTTAATAAACATGAGTAACAGGTTTGCTACAAAATTCCCTACATGAACATTTACACAACATTATTTAAATCACTATATAGTTATTTTTCACGAATGTAACTTTAAAATTCTGGAAAAACAACAGGACTGATCATTAATGTTCGGCTTCTTTTCCTTTATGCATAATGATTCAATTATATGCAGCCTCGTGTGATTATTTTCTGCATATAATACTTCAATGTTGTCTTCCAGCATTATATACTTCTTATGAAGTATTATATGCAGAAAATAATCACACGAGGCTGCATATAATTGAATCATTATGCATAAAGGAAAAGAAGCCGAACATTAATGATCAGTCCTGTTGTTTTTCCAGAATTTTAAAGTTACATTCGTGAAAAATAACTATATAGTGATTTAAATAATGTTGTGTAAATGTTCATGTAGGGAATTTTGTAGCAAACCTGTTACTCATGTTTATTAAGGTAGTGTTTTTTAAAAGAATATTTTATTATTAGTTATGTTTGATAGAAGTGAGGTAATTGTCATTGTAAATAAGTATTTATTAGAATTGTTTAAAAAAACCTTGTATATAGAATCCTTGAAAATGGTCAACGTAGACCGAAACGTCGGAAATGTAATATGAAAAATACAATGAAAGATAAAAAAATCGGTGAGTTAATTTATATGGTACCACAGAGATGGAAAGGTAGCATTCGAAACCTTGAAAAGGTATGTAGGAAACATACTAAACTTAATGTTGGCAAGATCTTTAATGAGGTATATATATATATATATATATATATTGAGTAGCAGTTTGCTTCTCAACGCGAGTACTTCGCACTTCTTCCCGATGATGACGGATGTCGAAATATCGAAGTGAGTTCTGTAGTGTCTTTCTGTGTTCTTTTCTATGTGTTAAAGTGTATATATATATATAGATAGATAAAATAAATTCAAAACGAAGGAAACACACAGAAAGACAAAGACATAACTCACATCGATATTTCGACCATCGTCGTCATCAGGAGGTGCGAAGAGCGAAGAGTCCCGCAGGAAGACAGGGCGGTACTTCTTCGCTCTTCACACCTCCTGATGACGACGATGGTCGAAATATCGATGTAAGTTATGTCTTTGTCTTTCAGTGTGTTTCCTTCGTTTTGAATTTATTTTATTTTAAAAAAATCCGCTGGACCGTTTCTTTTAATTGTATATATATATATATAAACTAGAATTTAAAAAGAACACATAGAAAGGAAATCACTGAACTCACTACTATATTTCGATGTCCTCGTCTTCAGGAAAAGAAGTGAATCGCTCCAAAGGCTGATAACGACTATATATATATATATCAATATAGAAATAGAAACATAGAGAAATCAAAAGAACACACTTACAGTCTCTAATTTTCGGTTTGAACCGTCTTCAGGAGAGCTAAGAGAGGGAAACCAAGCGCACTGGTTCAGAGACGGTTGGAGACCGTATTATTAGACCCTATTATTAAAGACTGTGTGTTCTTTGGATTTCTCTATGTTTTTATTTCTATATTGAACTATATTTGTCCGTTTTGGATCGTATTTCCAACAAAAAAGTGTATATATATATATAATATATACATTCATCAGATATATAAATTTACGACTATTAAGTTAGGAGCGTTTGGGTTCCTGCTAGGAGACCAATAACGCTTTACATTAGTTAATGGATGTATGGGTATATTAATAATTTTGGTTTGTTTTCTTGACCCAATATTTATATGATATAAATTTTTTGAGGGTTGAGGTCCAATGATTTTAAGCTACGTCACTGTGTCTGAGGCAATGACAGTGAATTTAGAAGTCGGGTTATCATCCTTACTTAGGTAGTTCTTATGTTTGGTTCAATATATAGGTTTTAGTTACGGGTAATTTGATGAGTATACCAGGTATTCAATGTTTCCATCTTTTCAACTTAATTAATTTATTTAAATAATATAAATATATATATATATATATATATATATATATATATATATACAAAATTGTCACAATAACACGTGATATAAATTCAGGTAATTCACCGCAAATGAAAATTTTTAATTAAATGAATTTCTAATTGAAGGAATCGTTAAACAAATCAAGACTATTACGACAAAAATACTGTCAATGATGCCAATCTTAATCCATCTTTAAATCAAATTCATAACCTGGCTACAACTTGTATTCACTTGCTCTCTGACGACGTTAAAACGAAAGGCCGCAGAGCGACTATATTCATTCTTTTGTGGTGAGTTACTTGAATATATATATATATATATAAAATAAATTCAAAACGAAGGAAACACACAGAATGACACAGACATAACTCACATCGATATTTCGACAATCGTCGTCATCAGAAGGTGTGAAGAGCGAAGAGTCCCGTAGGAAGGAAGGGCGGTGACCTGCGGGACTCTTCGCTCTTCACACCTCCTCATGACGACGACGGTCGAAATATCAATGTGAGTTATATCTTTGTCTTCTTGTGTGTTTCCTTCGTTTTGAATTTATTTTATTTAAAAAAGTCCGCTGGACCGTTTCTTTTAATTGTATATATATATATATATATATAAAGTTGGGGGTTGGGAGTCCTTCTTGAATAAATGCATTTAAAAACTTTTAATTTTTGATTTAATTTTTAAATTGAACCCTGAATTGAAGAAAAGATTTCGAAATTTAGAGAAATATTGGACGCAGTTAAATCAAGTGGAATCAGACAAAGTTTTTGAATGCATATATATATATAAAGAAAAATTTTGCTTTGTAAAATAATTTGTAATGTAATACTTAGTTTTTCTGGATCAAAATTTATACTTCTGCCTATGAAAAAGGTTTTAAATAAAGACCGAAACTTGGGCAATGAAAGTTTAATTTAAACCTGAATAACTGATCGAGTCCCGATAAACTTTAGTTTTGTTTCTATTTCACGGTCGATACTTTTATCAATATATATATATATAACAAAATTTATCGTGAAATAAAAATCAATGATCAAACCACAATATGAAAAGAAAAAAGAAGACCACAACAGAGTCAAAAACTCAGCAATGGGGTTTTTGACTCTGACGGAGACTACTTGTCACGGTTGAATGATCTTAGTCTTGTTTTCCCTTTTTCATATTATGGTTTGGTATATATATATATATATAAGTTAATTTGAGTGAGTAGGAACTCGAATTGTAAATGACACAGAAATGAAAGGTAATGTTTATTATATAAGCGCGACACACTGACTGGCTGATCCCCTCCTCGAGGCCAGCCTTGATAATCTGTCTCTGTGCGTAAACAAAGACTATGACACGCGACGCCGGCGGTACAGCCACCGCCAACTCCGCTAACTTATATATATATATATATATATATATATATATACCAAGGTAGTTAATACTGTTGATAGGCGGTGAAGGGAGTTGATTTTTAATTGAAATGCGTTACATTGGCGGGATTTTCTTCAGTAATAAATGAAGATGCTGTTGGAAGGGTGCGAAGAACGGATTGGCCGCTCGTTGTGAATACAAGCCGGTTTGCATTGGGGTCACGTTTGCCTCCCGTCCGACATTCAATGCTCCCTCTACCTTCTACCCCTGTAGACCCACCCAACCCCCTACTCCACCCCCTGTTTTCATTAACATTGCCTCCAACTTTGCTCCATCTCAAATGGCTTTATTTGCCTTACAACATTAATGGGAGAAACAGGGTTTAATCTTGACTCTCGCACTGCTATCAATCTACCTTTGCAGCTTTCAAACACCACCTTCCGCAACAACTACTAAATCAGATATAAATGCCTGATTAATATCTCTTTCTATTGATTTTATGTTATTCCAGGGGTTCTTAATTTGGGGGTGAAATACACCCCCAGCGGTGAATTTTTGATTTTCAAGGGGTGGATATTTGCGACCACACTTGGTTTACACAATTTATAATTAAGTTTTCAATCCTACTATTTTAATTAAATTAATATTTTTAATTAGCTTTTAATTTGCAAAACAGGAGCTCCAAATCTCGGAGATATTATCTCCCACCGTTAAATTATAATATTTATCATTATTCCATATAAATAAGTATCAATGATCAAACCACAATAATAAAATGGGAAAACAAGACTAAGATCTTTCGAATATAACAAGCGGTCTTCGTCAGAGTCAAAAACCCAACTGAGTTTTGAAGAAACCCAAACATCAGTTGGGTTTTTGACTCTGACGAAGACCGCTTGTTACGGTTGAAAGATCTTAGTCTTGTTTTCCCATTTTCTTATTGCGGTTTGATCATTGATTGTTATTTCACGTGTTTATGTGAAATCTTTTTATAAATAAGTATATGTTTATTACACTAAATAGAAAATAGTATAGACGTATATATACTTTAACGATGAAAATACAATTGGAAAGTGCCAAATAAAGTGTAATATGGATAAAGAAACATAGAGATATGTCCCTTTATCCATATTACACTACATTTATATATTTATGAAGTCTAAACCACAAGGAAAAAGAAAAACAAAAGAAATAAATGTTTTTAATTTTATGTCATCGATGAAATAAAGTGAAAGGTCTCAGAGCATTTATTTCTTTTATTTTCCTTTTTCCTTGATTTAGACTTCATTGATTGCATCAGGTGTTTAATTGTAATTTTTCTGCATATATATATATATAATATATATACTATATATATATATATAATATATATATATATATATATATAATAATATATAATAGTATATATATATATATAATAAAATAAAAAACGAAGGAAACACACAGAAAGACACAGACATAACTCACATCGATATTTCGACAATCGTCGTCATCAGGAGGTCGAAGAGCGAAGAGTCCCGCAGGAAGACAGGGCGTACTGACTCGGAAACCGCAGCCAGTACCCCACCACTTACCACCAAGCGGGGGAAGGGAGGGGGGAAGGAAATGAAGAGCCAAATTAAGACGTAAAAGGAACGAGTAAAAAATTATAACTATAAAAAAATTATAAAAAAGTAGATAAATCAAATTAAAATTAATAAAAATAATAAATAAAAAGTAAAATAAAAAATAATAAATAAATAAATAAAAAATAATAAATAAATAAAAAAAAAATAATAAATAAATAAATCATAAATAAATTATCGGTTGAGGTTGAGTCAGGGGAAGAGCGAGCATCAAGTAAGCAGATGTATGCCTCCTCTGAAGCTCTTAGGGTAACTTTATTGTTGGATTCGGGGATCTGTTTCAGGATCTGAACCCTGAAACAGTCATTGAAACTGAGTCCATGCGAGTTCGCATGGATGGCTACAGGATAGTTAACTGCGTTGACCGACTGAAGCCCTATGACCATTCATACGAAGGCTCAACTTATTAGAAGTTAAGCCAACGTAAAAGGAGTCACACTGAGTGCAATCCAGTCGGTAAACACAGTTGCTCGAGGTACAGGAGGAATTGACCTGAACCGGGTAGGAACTATGGTGGAGAGGGGAATTTTTATTTATTTATTTTTTATTAATTTTAATTTGATTTATCTACTTTTTTATAATTTTTTATAGTTATAATTTTTACTCGTTCCTTTTACGTCTTAATTTGGCTCTTCATTTCCTTCCCCCCTCCCTTCCCCCGCTTGGTGGTAAGTGGTGGGGTACTGGCTGCGGTTTCCGAGTCAGTACCGCCCTGTCTTCCTGCGGGACTCTTCGCTCTTCGCACCTCCTGATGACGACGATTGTCGAAATATTGATGTGAGTTATGTCTGTGTCTTTCTGTGTGTTTCCTTCGTTTTTTATTTTATTGTAAAAAAGTCCGCTGGACCGTTTCTTTTAATTGTGGTATATATATATATATATATATATATATATATATATATAGTATTTGAATGTTTTTTCAGGGCTAGGTTTTGAAAATGAATTCCTTCTTATTACGCCAACGTTTTGATGTATTTATATATCTTTATCAGGTGTATAAATCTGGTGGAGACCCAGAGAGTCTGCAACCGTCTCTGTACCAGTGCGCTTGGTTTCCCTCTCTTATCTCTCCTGAAGACGGTTCAACCGAAAATTAAAGAATGTAAGTGTGTGTTTTTAATTTCTCTATGTACATTGAACTATATATATAGGTCGTAATATATAGGTGGTAATATAGGTAGTATATATAGAATAATATATATATATATATATATATATATATATTATTCTCTATTAGTCCAGTTATACCTTTGACCTTTCAACTCTTTTATTCTAACCGCTTGTTTCTTGTTCATTATTGACCTTTGACCTTCTCTTTATATTAACCTATACTATCCTTTTAATCTATTTATAGCAATGACTAAGCATGAGTCATCGATTTTAATTTAACATGTCACTTGGCCAACTCCTTTTCCAGTTGAACCCTGTTAGCAGGAGGTTAGTTCGTAGGATCGAATCTCTCAGTCTTATATCGTGAACGCCGAGACTGCGGTTAATTTTAATGATACCTGTTTAAAAGAGGATCTGCTGCCTATTTATACCAATATATATATATAATATATATATATATATATATATATATATATATATATATATATATATATATATATATGTTTTGTGTGTTATCTAATCGGGATTTGGTCAGTTGAGCGATATATTATTGAATCTGTTATATATATATATAGATTTCACATAAACACGTGAAATAACAATGAATGATCAAACCACAATAAGAAATAACAAACCCAACGCTTGTTAAGGTTGAAAGATCTTAGTCTTGTTTTTCCATATCTTATTGTGGTTTGATCATTGATTGTTATTTCACGCGTTCGTGTGAAATCTTTTTATCGATATATATATTAATATATATATATATATATATATATATATAGTGCTTCCAAATTGTTGCTGTAATATGATATAAATATCTGTTAAAGACGAGTTTGAAATAGTTTGAACAACTGTTCAAATGTTTCCAAGAGATTGCAAACATTATTACCGCATAAATCAGACCCATTAATAAATTAAAGTATAAACAGAAATACTCGACTGGAGTTAAGTCCAGAGGGATTCATGTGCCGTGGAGTGACTTTAAAACGGAACAGAGAACGTTATACGTGGAGAGCATACAGTACTGAAATATATATTAACCGCCGGGATAGCAGTTTACATTAGGCAGAAATTATACACAGTTATTTTAACACTGGGTAACACAAGAGGTTTATTAAAGCAGAAGAATAAACTTATAAATTATGTAAGTAAATAAATAAAATCAAGATGTTTCACTCCCCATTCAGAACCTCTGAGGTAGGACAATTGGGTGAAATCCCACAATGAAACAATAAGTAAAACTATCGTATATCAATCATCATATATCTCATCTGAAGCAAACAGAAAGAGTCTTTTAATTCTTAAGACTGACGATAGTTAGAAGACGTCTATTGTAGTAGCTCCTAGAGTTTATTTTAGGTTTAAATATCCTTTAGGATAAAAAAAAAAAGTTATTAATATCTAAACAGGAGGCCTTAACAAGCAAAGTAGCATTATATATCAAAGTATAAATACCCTAAACTAAATAAATATAAATGAACAATTATAATATAAATCAATATATCTCAAACATAACTTCATTTTTTGTAATTTTTTTTTAATTATTATTATTTAAAACATAAAAAATAATACAATCATTCAAAAACCAGAATAATATAGGTTTAATTAATCATATATTATTCTTATATTATATGTATATATATATATATATATATATATATATATATATATATATATAAAGATTTCACATAAACACGTGAAATGTCAATCAATGATCAAACCACAATAAGAAAATAGGAAAACAAGACTAAGATCTTTCAACCATTACAAGCGGTCTTACGCGCTTGTTACAGTTGAAAGATCTTAATCTTGTTTCTCATTTCTTATTGTGGTTTGATCATTGATATATATATATATATATAATCAATGATCAAACCACAATAAGAAATGGGAAAACAAGACCAAGATCTTTCAACCGTAACAAGCGGTCTTCGTCAGAGCCAAAAACCCAACAGTTGGGTTTTTGACTCTGACGAAGACCGCTTGTTACGGTTGAAAGATCTTGGTCTTGTTTTCCCATTTCTTATTGTGGTTTGATCATTGATTGTTGTTTCACGTGTTTATGTGAAATCTTTATATATATATATATCCTTTTTTGTTGAAAATACAATCCGAAACGGACAAATGTAGTTCAATGTAGAAAAAAAACATAGAGAAACTAAAAGATACACTTACAGTCTCTAATTTTCGGTTTGAACCGTCTTCAGGAGAGATAAGAGGGGGAAACCAGTGCGCTTTGTTTCATAATACATATCATCTGAAGCATAAGAGCCCTCTCTTAAAACACCGACGTTGTGTTTTGAAACACAATTTTGTGTTGCCGGCGTGCTTGGTCACCCATTCTATTTTCTCCTGAAGACGGATCATCCGAAAATTTAAGTTTGTAATTGTGTCTCTTTCTCTGTGTGTTGCTTTTCTTCGTTTTTGAGCTGTTTTGCGTCCAGTTTGATAAAAAAATAGCAAAATCAATTAGACGTATCTGTCTTCTGGTTAATGTTTATTTCAAGGGTGGCCTATTGATTTTCAGCATCTTGAAGGCGTCGTCGAAGTAACGCAACCCCTTTTTTTTCGTTGAGTTGTCTTGTAACTAACTTCAAGTTTGTTTATACTTTAAAGTTTCTTTCAAATATCTTGCTGCAGCGTTGTGTGTTTTAATATTTGAAGCCTTCATATTATTGCACACCTTAATACATTGAAGAACACCGTAACATTTAATTGGTGATATTTTGATAGTTGTTTTTAAACAATTATAATAAAATAAATTTGTTTTGAAATTATATATTTTTTGACTTAATTTAAGTTAAGGATGAGTGAAATGTTATTTGACGAAAGGATAATTTGTATTGGTTTGTTTTATGAAAATGTAAAAGGAGAAGGCATGTAAGCGGAAGTTGTAGATGACTTAAGAAGGATTTTGAAATGGTACTGTGGTAAAAGATATAATATAATGGTACCTGTTTGGTTTTGATAGGAAGTCCTGTGAGAGGGAGGGGTGGAGAAGGAGCAAAGACAGGCGCCTCGCAGTGTTGCCCTGTGTAATGAGAGAAGCAACGTGCCCTATCTGGCACAGGGTTGCCTCAGGCAGCAAACCCTCCGCCCTTTCCAGCCCGCCGCCACAATATGGTAATGCCAACTCACTTCTCTTCCTGCTATCTTATTGAAATAAACGCATCATTACACCTAAACTCCCATCTCTCGCCTTTCAGCCTTCTTTATTTTCGCTACATCATTTACTTATAGTCTATTTAAATCCATATTAAACAGTTAATTAATATAATAACTTTTATTATAATATATATCTTATCAAATACTACTGATTCGTTAAGTCAATCATTATTATAAAAAAAAACATGTAGGTTAGATATACTGAGAGGTGAGTGTGCAACCGACTGAGCCACTCACTAACCCAATTAGGTTAGGTTGCACAGCCGTACATGTGTGACCCTCGAAAATTTGAATTTATTATTTATTGCTTTTGTTTAATTGTATTTTTCAGCAGTAATAAGTCAGCCAAAAATGTTTATAGTTTAAACAATGACATTATTACCAGGTTGTTCAATAAGTTTTGTCGTTTGATAAGAAAAACACAATGTAATGGTTCAAAATACGGGCCAGGCTAGCTCAGTGGTTACGTGTTCGCCTCTGAACTGATAGGACCGGGGTTCGATCCTCATCTGGCCCTCGATTTATTCACGCAGGAGGTGAATAAATCTGAGCGCGTCGTCCCTCAGAGAAGGACGTTAAACCGTCGGTCCTGAGCCTGTACGATGTCAGGTATTCGTTAAAGATCCCCTACTCTAAATACATTTGAGTTAGGCAAAATTTAGGACTCCCACTGTAGAATCAATCTTCATTGTGTGGTATCACAAAGGGCCAATGCTCGGCCTACGTGTGTTTCCTTGTGGAACTGTCACTGCAACCTAACCTAACCTAACCTAATCTATAGTTCAAAATACACTTTATTATTCAGTATAATCTCTCTAAACATTAATGCACTTGCTCCAAAGATCCTCCAATCTGTGGATCCCATCCCTGAAGTGAGATTCCGGAAGGTCTGCAAAATACGCTTCAACAGCCGTTATGACCTCATCATTTGACGAAAAACGCTTGCCACGCATAAATTTTTTGAGTTTATGAAACAAATGGAAGTCGGTGGGGGCCAAATCTGGTGAATACGGCGGATGCTCCAACAATTCGCACTTTAATTCATGGATTTTAGCCATTGTCAAAATGCTCTTGTGACACGTTGCGTTGTCCTGATGAAAAAGGATTTTTTTCTTCTGCAAACCGGGTCTTATATGATTTTATATGAATTTCATAAGTATTATATGAATTTCAGCCAAATTGAAACACATAAAATCTTTTCTTTTACAAACTAATAAATAATGCTAATAACGTTATTCTTCTAAGTTGGTACTCTTTATTTTTTATTTTCTTTAATGATAACAGGGATACGATGTTTTGTAGAGTTGTACTTGCAGGACTTTTATATTGACAAATGCTATTATATCTTGTTGCGGTAGAGCAGGGGTGGACAACCTTTTTGAGAGTGCGTGTCAAAATCAGTAAAGTCTCTGACACAAACTTTTTCCACGTGCCAACCATTGTTTTTTTTTTGAACATATTTGGTATTTATTAAGAACTTTTTGAACGAAAAAATAATAAATTATCTCAGTGCAGTAAAACATAGTATAAACAAACAGAAAAAAAATGTATTTAACCTTAAGAAGTACATTTCAACAGCCTTTAAGCTTTTGTCACTTTGATAGAATACAACAGATAAGATTTTTTTATATTAGAAATAGATAAAACCGTCATCCTTGTAAGATGATCATGGAGTTGAAGCGCTTTCAGACGTTGTCAATCTTCGATGTGATTGAAGATTGACAACGTCCGAAAGCTCTCCAACTCCATGATCATCTTTCGAGATATGACGGTTTTACCTATTTCTAATATAAATCATACTAACCTCAGTGGTATTAACAATATGCATGTACCAATATATATTAACCACCAGGACGTACATATATTGTCTTGGCATGAAAGCTTATACCCCAAAGAAAGTAGTTTTTTTTTTTTTTTTTGTCTGTGCTTAGGGTAACATGTGATTGCCTCTGTGCTAAGAGTAACCTATGCACTTGCGTGCCAGAGACATGTCAGCGGCGTGCCAAGTTTTGGCACGCTTGCCAGAGGTTGCCCACCCCCGCGATAATGAGTGGACAGTGGGATGAGGTGGGGGGCGCGAATGGTTTTCTTTTTATGGGTGGGGGGCAGAAAATAATTCAAAAGTACTGCACCGACCTCAAGTACGTGTTGTTCTCAACATACCTATGTCTAGAACTACTTTCATTTTGGGTTCAAATAAATTGAAAGAAAAACAAGAAAGTATACTTATTCAGATAACTGTTTCTATTAAAAAACTTTAACTTGATCCATATTTTGGTTTATTATTAGCCTTTATGAGTCCGGAATAAGCAATAAAATATTTTATATAAATAAGTTAAGGGAAACATTATTTAAGCTAATCTGATACATTTTCCTTGTTAAGTATGGTAAACATTTCTTTTCTTATTTATTACATCTATATATTTCACTTCTTATTCAATATAAGCAGGACTCCAGATTTCAGGAAAAGAGTTTAATTTCTCCCTGGAGACCTTAGAAATGGTAGGGTTGACAATTGACCCAGAAAGAAACTCCATTCGACTTTACGCTGACTAACCAAACATATATATCCTTACTTGTTACAATACTTTACCCCAGTAAATCTCTATGTGCTAGTTGGCAATGTTTACTGACTATCTGACTTATAGCAGTATTTAATCTGTAGCAGCCCATGTTAATTACGGTGTTAATTATACGTTTACCGAGAGTTCTCTGTGATCTAGAGATTACCGTGTTGTGCATATTTGAATATCCATACCATTTTGAGCGTATTTTTAATAAATCTATTTATAACTATAGTTTGTGTAGACGCTACAGTCGACACTCTTTGATAGATCAAATTAATAGTCCACAAAAACATCGTTATCATAGTGTATATATGCTTTATAGTTTGGGAGCAATTATGCATAAAGAAGTCTATTTTTGAACCAAAATCTGTTTTTAGACAACTTTCTTTTCTACTAAACTACTAACTCTAAAGACTTAAAATTTAGAGATTATATTGGAAGCTACAAATGCTTCCAATATTGCAATTTGTTTTTTTTTAATGAAATGTTAAAATGTTGACTTATCATTCAATCTGAAAGCTTGTGAGTGGTATGCAAGCCATACCGTTTGACGGATCAAAATGAAACTACACCTCAAAATATAACGTTTTAGGAGGGATGAGCGGAAGAAGGTTTTTTCAAAATTACATTAACCAAAGGGGCATTATAGATTGTTTTTAGAAAATCTTTTTTGACACTTTGTATTTCATTGTATTAAAATACAATGAAATAATGTCAAAAAATTGAACAGAAAATTAGCAATTTTTGTAAAAAAAAAATTCCCGGAAGCAATTTATGAAATTTTAATTTCTTCAAAAAGTGATAAAGCTATAAAAAACTGAATATTTATCCTCGGCTATTTGCTTACCTGATGTACCTGTCGGATTTGTTTACATTTATTTAGATTGTTTACATTAACTTAGACATTTTGTGAATGAATCGACTCGAATAAAATTAATGTTTAGATGTTTAATAAAAAAATTTTGAAATGATTTAATGACTTCATATGAAATATAAGAAAAATAAATTCTAACATGCAAAAAAATGGCTGCGTATTAAACATATAATTCCTGATGTAGTTTCCATGGTTTGATGGATTTGTCTATCAAAATGCTCTGATCAATCTATATTTTGCAACTTTGAACAAAACTTAATATCAGATATAGATATTTTTGGTATTTATAAACCATTATTATTCCTGGTTAATATTGAAGTGTGAGGGATGGATTTCTTAGTACTATATTACAAAATGGATATTAATTTTAAGCTAACTTCTCGGTGACTCGATGACACTACACATTTTTCATGTAAATAGCTAATTAAATAACGAACAATAATTAAAATAATTAGGCTACATATGACCATGACGGACTTAAATTATTGATAAAAGATTTCAGAAAGTTAATCACACATACTGAGCGCCCAATGTATTCTTAACCAATTAATAACAGAAAACGAAACCAAATTACAACTAAATGACGCTACAATATACTTAACTAAAGCTGGGGAGATCTTTTTTATTACGATAGTTTATAGGTTTTTTTAGTGTTAACCTTCTCTTTTGATATCCGATTTACTTTATTTATTTGTTTTACAATCCAGGAATTTCACTTTAAATAAAGTTTTTATCGAAGCTGTGTACACTACTGACGACATTGTCACCCTATGAACAAATGAGGTTTTCCCTACTTTGATGGCATTTTTACGATCTGTAGCTCGTCTATTTAAATTTGTTACTGTTAGTTTAATATATTGTTTATTGCAGTCACTACAATCTACAGATTAAACTATACTACTTTTATATGTAATAAGAATTCTTGGCTTTTTTTTTATAGTCTAAAATGTTTTGTGGAATCATTTTCTTTAATGTGCTATTAAACAATAGAGACTAGGTTAGGTTGCAGTGGCAGTCCCACAAGGGAACACACGTAGGCCAAGCATTGGCCCTTTGTGATACCACACAATGAAGATTGATTCTACAGTGGGAGTCCTAAATTTTGCCTAACTCAAATGTATTTAGAGTAGGGATCTTTAACGAGGACCTGACATCGTACAGGCTCGGGACCGACGGTTTAACGTCCTTCTCCGAGGGATGACGTGCTCAGATTTATTCACCTCCTGCGTGAATAAATCGAGGGCCAGGTGAGGATTGAACCCCGATCCTGTCAGTTCAGAGGTGAGCACGTAACCACTGAGCTAGCCTGGCCCCCTTCACAATAGAGACTATTCAGAAGAGATATTTGTAACTGCTCTAATGAAGGTGTAATATAGATCCCTCCTCTGTATTGGTTGTGTACAATCTATAGTTGTTGATTATAGTGGCTTGCGTGCTCGCCTCTGGACTGGTAGATCGGTGGTTCAATACCTGCTCTGGTCTTCCATTTATTCAAACAGTATATTATATTAGAGATGGTCATGTCGAATACTCTGGCGTATCGAAAACGTATTCGATACTCAGAAACCATATTCGATACTTGGAATACGACTACTTTCGAAGCTTGACTACAGTGTAGCCAACTTACGGAGGGATGTGAGGCAAGGATATATAAAGAAATAAAAGCAAAATAAATCATAACAAATGAAAACAAAAACTATTAGCACAAGTAAAAAACCTAAACAAAAATAACAATTTGTATCTATCCTTGCTTCTCATCCCTCTGTAGGTTGGCTAGACTGTTTGAGTGTTTCTTCAAGACCACCGACTAGTCGTGGTTTGCCTGGGAGCGACTGATTTCTATCCCCCTGAAGACCATGCCATCGAAATATAGTAGTCAGTTTCTGTTTCAATTCTGTGTGTTCTTTATGTCAATGTAGTTTATTTAGTTCACGGAATCGTTTCATTTAATTGGTTATATATATATATAATAAGACTTCACATAAACACGTGAAACAACAATCAATGATCAAACCACAATAAGAAATGGGAAAACAAGACTAAGATCTTTCAACCGTAACAAGCGGTCTTCGTCAGAGTCAAAAACCCAACAGTTGGGTTTTTACTCACTCTGTAGAGTATTATACAGCAAATCTTCACATCAACAGTCGCTGTTACTAAAGCAATGTTTGTCAAACACATGTAGATCTTCTTCACTACAGTTCTTGGTTCCTTTCTACTGAAGCAGATTTAACTGAAGAACAGCGCCACTTGTGTAATAATTATATACTATTTAACAATAAAATTAAAAGTTATCTATGAAACTGTAGAAACATTTAGAATAAGGTTTAGTTTGAAACACTTTCTAATTTTACTAGTTTAATGAAAATATAGAGAATGGAGACTATGTGGAATAAACATGACGTATGAAAGAATATGAAACCATGTTAATATGTTTTTTATTTCAAATCCTCTCAAGAGCTTGAAGTAGTATATTATTGAAACTTTGTGATGGTGTAAAGCATTACAAAAGCTTGACCCTGACCACACAGGTTTAGCGCAATTAACTTAAAACTATTGTTTACAGAATATCGAACTTGATGAAGTGGATCTATCAAAATGCAAACAATGTACATATCTTTCCTATATCTTAGATAAATAAAAGTTTGAAAGAAAAGTGCTATTGAACTTTCAATAAAATTTTAAAACCCAACAGTTGGGTTTTTGACTCTGACGAAGACCGCTTGTTACGGTTGAAAGATCTTAGTCTTGTTTTCCCATTTCTTATTGTGGTTTGATCATTGATATATATATATATATATATATATATATATATATATATACACTTATTCGTTGGAAATACGATCTAAAACAGACAAATATAGTTCAATATAGAAAATGAAACATAGAAAAATCAAAAGAACACACTTACAGTCTCTAATTTTCGGTTTGAACCGTCTTCAGGAGAGATAATAGAGGGAAACCAAGCCCACTGGTTCAGAGACGGTTGGAGACTCCAACCGTCTCTGAACCAGTGCGCTTGGTTTCCCTCTCTTATCTCTCCTTAAGACGGTTCAAACCGAAAATTAGAGACTGTAGTGTGTTCTTTTGATTTCTCTATGTTTCTTTGTCTATATTGAACTATATATAAATATATATGTATATATATATATTAAAAGTATACTATTGTGAATATTCGGTAGATAAGTCTAATTTATTTGAAAACCTTCATAAAATAGTTCTCAAACATTGAGCTAAAAAGTTTATTATCTGATGTTTTGACGAAGGGTCTTGAAATTAGTATTTCGTTTCAGTTCACCCCACTCAGGAAGTTTGTTTATCTTATTTTCTTGACTTTAATATTGTTTTTTTTCTTTTTCTTTTCCGTTATATTCACTTAATATTCTTTGAGGTAAAAGTTTGATTGTTAATTTTTACATTACATTATTCTTTAATAAATTAATAGAATTTTAATTATATATTTTCTTCACAATAATGAATGCAATAGAATATGAATTATCAAACCACAATATGAAATGGGAAAGCAAGACTAGGATATTTCAACCGTAACAAGCAGTCTTCATCAGAGTCAAAAACCCAATTAAGTTTTTGACTCTGACGAAAACTCAGTTGGGTTTTTGACTCTGACGAAGACCGCTTGTTACGGTTGAAAGATCTTAGTCTTGTTTTCCCATTTCTTATTGTGGTTTGATCATTGATATATATATATAATATATATATATATATATATATTATATACACTTATTCGTTGGAAATACGATCTAAAACAGACAAAATAGTTCAATATAGAAAATGAAACATAGAAAAATCAAAAGAACACACTTACAGTCTCTAATTTCGGTTTGAACCGTCTTCAGGAGAGATAATAGAGGGAAACCAAGCCACTGTTCAGGACGGTGGAGACTCCAACCGTCTCTGAACCAGTGCGCTTGGTTTCCCCTCTCTTATCTCTCCTTAAGACGGTTCAAACCGAAAATTAGAGACTGTAGTGTGTTCTTTTGATTTCTCTATTTTCTTTGTCTATATGAACTATATATAAATATATAATTTATATATATATTAAAAGTATACTATTGTGAATATTCGGTAGATAAGTCTAATTTATTTGAAAACCTTCATAAATAGTTCTCAAACATTGAGCTAAAATTTATTATCTGATGTTTTGACGAAGGTCTTGAAATTAGTATTCGTTTCAGTTCACCCACTCAGGAAGTTTGTTTATCTTATTTTCTTGACTTTAATATTGTTTTTTTTTTTCTTTTCCGTTATATTCACTTAATATTCTTTGAGGTAAAAGTTGATTGTTAATTTTTACATTACATTATTCTTTAATAAATTAATAGAATTTTAATTATATATTTTCTTCACAATAATGAATGCAATAGAATATGAATTATCAAACCACAATATGAAATGGGAAAGCAAGACTAGGATATTTCAACGTAACAAGCAGTCTTCCTCAGAGTCAAAACCCAATAAGTTTTTGACTCTGACGAAAACTCAGTTGGGTTTTTGACTCTGACGAAGACCGCTTGTTACGGTTGAAAGATCTTAGTCTTGTTTTCCCATTCTTATTGTGGTTTAATCATTGATTGTTGTTTCACGTGTTTATGTGAAATCTTTTTATATATATATATATATATACAATAAAATAAAAAACGAAGGAAACACACAGAAAGACACAGACATAACTCACATCGATATTTCGACAATCGTCGTCATCAGGAGGTGCGAAGAGCGAAGAGCGAAGAGAACACATTGATAGTCGTGTTTTACCGGCTGACATCTCCCACCAACCCAGACCCAAGAGGGATAGAAGTAACGCTTCCTTCTTCCTGACAACCTACTTCCCTGGCGCTTATAAGCTTCGTGCTGTTATTAAGGAGTCTTTTCCGATTCTGTCTACTTCTACTTCTACTTCTTCCATCTTTAATCACCCCCCTTCTATTTCCTACCGTAAACCTGCCAATCTAAAAAGCATTTTCTCTCATATTTCCCCTCAGCCTTCCAATCCTGTTCCTGGAATGAAACAATGTGGACGCCGTGGCTGTCAAACTTGCCTGATTGTTAATCCTAATCCTTCCTTCGATTCCCCTCTCCACCATAGTTCCTACCCGTTCAGGTCAATTCCTCCTGTACCTCGAGCAACTGTGTTTACCGACTGGATTGCACTCAGTGTGACTCCTTTTACGTTGGCTTAACTTCTAATAAGTTGAGCCTTCGTATGAATGGTCATAGGGCTTCAGTCGGTCAACGCAGTAACTATCCTGTAGCCATCCATGCGAACTCGCATGGACTCAGTTTCAATGACTGTTTCAGGTTCAGATCCTAACGATCCCCGAATCCAACAATAAAGTTACCCTAAGAGCTTCAAGGAGGCATACATATGCTTACTTGATGCTCGCTCTTCCCCCGGACTCAACCTCAACCGATAATTTATTTAGATTTATTTATTTATTTATTATTTTTTTATTTATTATTTTTTATTTATTTTTTATTATTTTTTATTTTCTTTTTATTTATTATTTTTATTAATTTTAATTTGATTTATCTACTTTTTTATAATTTTTTATATTATAATTTTTACTCGTTCCTTTTACGTCTTAATTTGGCTCTTCATTTCCTTCCTCCCTTCCCCCGCTTGTGGTAAGTGGGGGTTACTGGCTGCGGTTTCCGAGTTCAGTACCGCCCTGTCTTCCTGCGGGACTCTTCGCTCTTCGCTCTTCGCACCTCCTGATGACGACGATTGTCGAAATATCGATGTGATTATGTCTGTGTCTTTCTGTGTGTTTCCTTCGTTTTTTATTTTATTGTAAAAAAGTCCGCTGGACCGTTTCTTTTAATTGTGTATATATATATATATATATATATATATATAAACGAATTGAAAAGAAGGTAGCACACTGATAGACATCTCACAGTAGTGGAGGTACTGATTAACGGTTGTGCTGTTGCAGATCGTGTTCAGTCGCTGCTCTATCTTCCTGCTGGACTTTTCACCTCCTGATGACGACGATGGTTGAAATATAGAAGTGAGTTATTCTTTTGTCTATCTGTATGTTACCTTCTTTTTAATTAGTTTTTATTTAAAAGTCCGCTGGACCATTTCATTTAATTATATATATATTCTAGATTCACAAAAAGAAAACACAGAAAGAAAATCGTAAAATCTCATATGTATCTTCCTGATATAAATATATAGTAGTGAGTTTCTATGATTTCTTTTCGATATGTTCTTTTTGTAAATTCAGTTTATTTAGTTCGTAGGATAGTTTCATTTCATTCAATTGGCTTTATATATATGTTTTGGTTAAGGACCTGCTTATTATCATATGAATATATTTTTTTGATCATATTTCTTGTTTTCTTATATATATATTTTTTAAATCTCTCAGGAATAAAAATAGAAGTTCTCCAATCGTTTTATATCGAGTAGTGTTGGGACGATGAAATCATGTTATTTCTAAAAGAAATGAATTATTTTTTAAAAGATTTTAATAGTGAAAAAAATACACATACATTACAATTTGGAAAATCTATTTTCAAGTATTCAGAGATCTGAAGGAGTGTAGTTTTGTTGAAAACTATCATATTTTCAAAAATTTTGACATGAAACGCAATTTTATAAACATGAATATTTCATATAATATATAAATAAAATGACACTTAATATTAAAGAAAAATCAAAAAAAAAATTTTCTAATCGATGGATTTTTAATAAAAGAAGTAATATGTAATGGGATTTTGAGGAGTTTCTTTGACTGTAATTTATATTTCTTTTAATAAATAAAGTAAAAATGGAGATGAAAGAGAGTTTTGGTGGGAGCGTGTTTCTGTGGAAGAAGACGCGCGCTGATTTCTTAGCTTCAGTCCAAAGGAGGATATTGATTTCACGTCGAATGCAAATTTATTCAGACCTTTTGAAATCTCTCTCTCTCTTCTACCAAACACGTTAATAACACGGCAGTATCTAATAGTGCAAGCACCCCCCACCCCCAGCACCCCCCCAGCACCCCCCGCAGCACCCCCCCCCCCCCCCCACTCACCATCTCTCGTAAACCTCCTGTCTCTAAAAGCCACAAAGCGTGTATATTCATTCCATCTTGCTCAAAAAGCAAATGCATTATTCATCTACATAAATATACATTCGCCACTCTCTGTTTATAAGTCAACTTTATATATCCTAACAAAACTGGTGAGATTATTTCCAACAAGTGTTTTACCAGCTCAAATCTATTTATAAAATAATGAATGAAATAATGTAAACAACTAACGTTTCAGCTCTTAATATATATTCGTATACCTATTAGCAAATTTATTAATAATTAGTAGTCTATGAGCCAGTAATTTATAACTTGATTTTAATCTACTCAAAATATAAATATAAAAATCAGCTGTTCGTCTGTATCATTGTTTGCAGTATAAAAATGACGAAATGATTCAAATTTAAAGTGAAGGTATCTCAATTTTTTTTTAAAAAAAGGATCCTATATAAGTTGTGGTTTCTATAGAATCAAAGAAATGTTTTATTTTACGAAACTGACATTTTCAGAATCGGAAATTTTTTAAGATCTTCTCATATCTATAAAAATATGTCCTATGTTAAAGCAACTAAAGAACTATTTTGAGGAGATGTATATGAGATTAATACTATCACTATACTAAACACTAATACTAAATATTAGTACTAAATACTAATACTAAATACTGATACTACATACTAATACTAAATACTAATACTAAATACTAATACTAATACTAAATACTAATACTAATACTAATACTAATATCTAAATACTAATATCATCTAAATACTAATACTAAATACTAATACTAAATACTAATACTAAATACTAATACTAAATACTAATACTAAATACTAATACTAAATGCTAATACTAAATACTAATACTAAATACTAATACTAAATACTAATACTAAATACTAAAATACTAAATACTAAATACTAATACTAAATACTAATACTAAATACTAATACTAAAATACTAAATACTAATACTAAATACTAATACTAAATACTAATACTAAATACTAATACTAAATACTAATACTAAATACTAATACTAAATACTAATACTAAATACTAATACTAAATACTAATACTAAATACTAATACTAAATACTAATACTAAATACTAATACTAAATAC
Organism: Hermatobates lingyangjiaoensis; assembly: GCA_026182355.1. NCBI lineage: Eukaryota > Metazoa > Arthropoda > Insecta > Hemiptera > Hermatobatidae > Hermatobates > Hermatobates lingyangjiaoensis. The sequence continues at coordinate 44,486 of JAPFBL010000725.1, forward strand.
TAAATACTAATACTAAATACTAATACTAAATACTAATACTAAATACTAATACTAAATACTAATACTAAATACTAATACTAAATACTAATACTAAATACTAATACTAAATACTAATACTAAATACTAATACTAAATACTAATACTAAATACTAATACTAAATACTAATACTAAATACTAATACTAAATACTAATACTAAATACTAATACTAAATACTAATACTAAATACTAATACTAAATACTAATACTAAATACTAATACTAAATACTAATACTAAATACTAATACTAAATACTAATACTAAATACTAATACTAAATACTAATACTAAATACTAATACTAAATACTAATACTAAATACTAATACTAAATACTAATACTAAATACTAATACTAAATACTAATACTAAATACTAATACTAAATACTAATACTAAATACTAATACAACTAAATACTAAATACTAAATACTAATACTAAATACTAATACTAAATACTAAATACTAATACTAAATACTAATACTAAATACTAATACTAAATACTAATACTAAATACTAATACTAAATACTAATACTAAATACTAATACTAAATACTAATACTAAATACTAATACTAAATACTAATACTAAATACTAATACTAAATACTAATACTAAATACTAATACTAAATACTAATACTAAATACTAATACTAAATACTAATACTAAATACTAATACTAAATACTAATACTAAATACTAATACTAAATACTAATACTAAATACTAATACTAAATACTAATACTAAATACTAATACTAAATACTAATACTAAATACTAATACTAAATACTAATACTAAATACTAATACTAAATACTAATACTAAATACTAATACTAAATACTAATACTAAATACTAATACTAAATACTAATACTAAATACTAATACTAAATACTAATACTAAATACTAATACTAAATACTAATACTAAATACTAATACTAAATACTAATACTAAATACTAATACTAAATACTAATACTAAATACTAATACTAAATACTAATACTAAATACTAATACTAAATACTAATACTAAATTCTAGTGACATGTGTGCTCACCTTTGGAGGTAGATCCCACTTTGTTTCTCATATGACCTTGATTTCTCCATGAGGGAGATAACAAAATGATGAAGGAGAGTATGTCGTCTGAAGGGAAAGACGTTAAGCGGTCGGTCTCGAGTCTGTATGATGTCAGGTACTCGTGAAAGACCTCTACTCTTTGAGGCAGGCATAATTTAGGATTCTCAATGTAGAATCACTTAGGTAATGTGGTTCGTCCGATTCTAAAATGGGTGCCGAATAATAAATGAGCCACACTTTTTTGTCCTAAAAACTACACAAAAGTTGAAACCCTATAAATGTGAACATTTTCTTGATATACCACTTCTGTGTTATTTGATAACGTTTTCGTGGTGAGCTTAATTTTGTGGGTATTTAGCGTAAAGGTCATTAGGACCACCTGCTGCCAGATGCATGGTGAAGTACTTAAATAATGTATTTCTTTCACCAATACAGCAGTTTTTAGAGATATAACAACTCCTTACAACGAGTTACATAGATAACGATATATTAATTAATTAATATTAATTAATTGTCGAAAATTTGTGAAACAGTTATTCATTGGCTCTAAATTCCTTCATCGTCATTGAGAATAATCGTCTTTCATTTTCATTTCCTTTACGACAAAAGTTATGAGTTTTGCTAAGTTTCATAACAATACCTTCTTAAATAGATTACCATAATAACATGTTATTTTTTTTTATTGTTTAACAGTGTTTCCCAAACTTTTTCTAATGACTGCCCCCTTGGGTCCATAAACCTATAACTCAATACCCTTGAATAATAACCAGATTCCTAGACTAAATAACCAAATGAGTAACATTTTCATAATTAGATTAAAATAATTACTAATCGAATATTTATTTAGAATCCAATAGATGTATTGTTTCATAGCATATTTATGCAAAAGAATTAATACACAATAAAAGAAACTTAGATGAGAATATACTTTTAACATAAAAATGAATTATCAAAACAAATAATTTTAAGAAATTGTTTCCTAGAAGTTAACATGTCGTGTTTTCACTTAAATTTAGAAATTATATTGCATGAACATTTTCAATTTATGGAAATAGAATCCTCGCTCCTTTTTGTATTACCGCCCCCCGATATCAAAGCACAGCCCCTAGAGGGGCGGTACCGCCCACTTTGGGAAACAATGGTTTAAACCGATGCCCTAGCGGGTGACAACGTCAGCCGTTTACCAGCTTTTTGTTTGATCGGTGTTTCTACAAATCCTACATTAGGAGTCCTAAATTTTGCCTAACTCAAGTGTATTTAAGAGAAGGGGAACTTTAATGAGTACTTGACATCGTATAGGGTAGGGGACCGACGACTTAACGTTCCTCTCCGAGGGACGACGTACTCAGATTTATTCACCTCCCGCGTGAATAAATCTAAGTCCAGGAGGGTATCGAACCCCGGACTACCAGCCCAAAGGCGAGTACGTTAAGCAAACCTGGCCCTTAATAACATGTTATCCATTATCACCACTTGTGACTTCTACTATGTCTACGTCAGTACTATTTTAGGTAGATTACTATATTGTAATAAATCTTACTGTATAGACTGTTATCAGTTACAATTGATAACAACATTGCTCTGGGACTATACTGTAAATATAATGTTCATTATTTTAAAACAAGTTAATGTTTAAAAGTGTTATTTTACAACTTGAGCAAGTCAAAATGTTGATATTAACAATAAATCGTTGCGTATTTTTTTTTTCTAAATAACAAATTACTACTATCAATGTCAAAATAAATAATTTCTAACAATAAACTTGTTATATAACACTCAGTTATGGCTTTAATAGCTGCTATAGGTAACTGTTACAAAAGCCTGATGTAATCTGTTACATTATCAACGTTTTTATTCATCGACTTGTCAATCAAAAAGAGAAATTCTATAATACTTATTTTTTATAACGATTTCATTCTAATACTAGAAGACGAGTACTATACTTAATTCAGAGATTCATAGTATTACTAAATATTATTAGAAATTATAAGAAATATCATTATTAGTACAGTTTAGATTAGATCAGATAGATTGGATCTGGAGTTTCTTTTATTTGGAGTTTTGCAGCTTTTGATACTGAGCTCAATATGATTGTATTATAGGAATACTTCTTATTTAGCACTCGAGTAGATAGAATCACTTTTTTGAAGCAAACAAATCATCTAAGCGAACATATTTCTAAAAACAGAAATGTTAACATTTTTTTGGATGAGAAGAATAAAAGTGAACATACGCAAGTACATTCGTAGGTTTTCAACATACACTAAAGCGTAACTCTTTAGGTAACCTATGGATAGGGCATCTAAGAAGGGTTTGATCATTGATTGTTATTTCACGTGTTTGTGTGAAATCGTTATATATATATATAATTCTATCTTTTTTCGACCACAAAAAATTACAGCAAACAGCAGAGGTAGACCAACCCTCAATAACGTCTGCTGTTTGTTATATATATATATATATATATATATATATATATATATATATATATATATATATATATTTCACTGATAAAACGAAATACGATCCAAACTAGACACAATACGAGTTCAAGATTAACAAAGAGCAACACACAAAGTAGGGAAACACACTTACAGACTCAAATGTTCGGGTAATCCGTCTTCAGGAGAAAAGAGAATGGGAGACCAAGCACGTTGTGGACGCAACGGCAAGTAACCCGTTACTAATAATTGGGTTACTTGCCGTTGCGTCTTCAACGTGCTTGGTCTCCCATTCTCTTTTCTCCTGAAGACGGATTACTCGAAAATTTGAGTCTGTAAGTGTGTTTCCCTACTTTGTGTGTTGCTGTTTGTTAATCTTGAACTCGTATATATATATACAAAACTAAAGTTTATCGGGACTCGATCAGTTCTTCAGGTTCAAATTAAAGCTCATTCCCAACGTTTCGGTATTTATTTAAAATCTTTTTCATAGGCTGAAGTATAAATTTTTGAAACAGAAAAACTAAGTTCAATGTCACGTGTTCATTCAGACTACAGTTGTTTTAAAATCCACATACTATTTTTCTTTTGTAAAATAATTTGTAATGTAAATACTTAGTTTTTCTGTTTCAAAATTTATACTTCTGCCTATGAAAAAGGTTTTAAATAAAAACCGAAACGTTGGCAATGATAGTTTAATTTAAACCTGAAGAACTGACCGAGTGCCGATAATCTTTAGTTTTGTTTCTATTCCACGGTCGATACTTTTATCAGTATATACATATATATTTCTGTAGTGTCTTTCTGTGTTCTTTTCTATGTGTTAAAGTATATATATATATTCAAAACTAAAGTTTATTGGGACTTGACCAGTCCTTCAGGTTTAAATAAACTTTAAACCTGTTCAAGTAAACAGGTTCGAGTCCCGATAAACTTTATTTTTGTCTCTATTCCACCGTCGATACTTTTATCAATATAATATATATATGTTTTTATATATATATTATACTTAAAGTTACAACTAAAAACTACAATAATTATACTAACACTCATAATTCACGTTCATTTTGGCTTGTTTGCTATCTTCAGGAGAGGATAAAAGGAAGAAGGATTGGAAACACAGGAGTAGTGACTACTATCTGGAACTCATAGTCGCCTTCCACTCGCAATCCTGAACGCAAGTACCTCTTCTTCTTCCCTTCTACTCCCTTCCTGATGACGAACTTCAGTTCAACATATGGATCCAGTAAGTGTTCTCGTTTCTTTTATGTGTTGTCTTTTTCATTTATATACATATATATATATTCATGTATAGTATTTGTTTTTTTGCATAATTTCTCCAAAATCCTAAAGTTTTCTTTCGTATCCGCTTTAAAACTATATAACTTATCACTTTTATTAATTGTCGATATGTTCTGAATGTACCACATTCATCATCAGGATACTAATGAGTATATTAGTAGGTTAGTGAGTTTATTTATACTAGGTGGGGTTGTACAGGAATGTTGAATCAGGTTGTACATCACCTGAAAATGAATCAGGGAACATTTTTTGGGGATTAAGGTAGGATGGTAGAACTCGTCTTTTATCTGGCTAATCCAGGTCCAGTCTGTAGGAAAACAACTTTAAGATTCTACAAGATGACTCAGTTGGATATTTATGGCTGTCTGTTTTTCTTGATTTATTAATTGATTCCATTAATTATGATTTATAACGTTTTCTTTTTCTTTTTCAATAATATTCACGGAATTGACCATCATTTCTCTTGTAAGTTATTGCTTGTGAACTGCTTCTGTGTGACACTTTGGGACACCGGTGAAAAAATGCAGTGTTATTCTTCTGGACAATAAAGTCGTTGTTATATGAGTTTTGCGAGCCTCATAGCTCCAGATGTTTCATGAATACTCATACATAAGAATAGGCTCTTTTAGCTCTTTGACACTTAGACTGTTTCTCATTACCAGATTGTCTATTGAGTGACTTTGGTAATAAGTTATCAAGGTTACACTATCTTCAGACTTAATGCATTTAACATTGTTTTATATAATGCTATTTAATATTCATATTGTTAGTGCCACAGAGGTTAGTAAATAAGATATCATTATCAACCGTCATACCTCGTCTATCGCTGGTGAAGTCGCCCGACCGGTTTCGCAATGGCTGCATCATCAATGAGACTAATATTACCTTCGAAAATGGGTCGACTTCACCAGCGATAGACGAGGTATGACAATTGATAATGATATCTTATTTAATATCCATTCATCAATTGGTATACCATCAGTATACTGGTTCTTGTAGTATAGTTTATGATTTCTGATATTCATGATTTCATGGTCAGAGGTGAATCTATTCTGCAAATGGCGTTTTAGAATGCTATCAAAATATTTGAGTAACCATTGTTAATTAGCGCTTGCTTGCTTAAAGAAATATTGCTGTTAAAAAGTTCCAGGATTAGGCGGTCTTATAAGTTCTCTGGATAAGAGATCTGATAGTGGAGTCTTCATACCGTTGAGGGATTCTTTCTTCGCATTTAAGTAAGATGCTATATTGGTTGGTTTTCTGTAAATAGAATTCTGTAGTATGTTATTTTGTAGGTGGATATTTACATCGATGAAGTTCAATTGGTTTTCTATTGCTGTTTCTATTTTAAATTTGAGATAGCAGTTGTCATCAAAAATGCTTATTTTCATTTTTAGCAAATGTTATGAAACCGCATATCTTTTTTTTTTCCACTTCAACTACAAAATAATTGTTATAAGAAGTGATTCTAAATTTTTTTTTACAATTAACGGGAATGTATATAGGGAATGAGTGGTCACCCGTTGGTGCCACTCCATAACATGGTTTCCCTCACAGCTGGTTTAACTTCGAAGGTCTCGTGGCCATTTTCTTTTTAAGCGCCTTTGGGGGTTTGAGGGAATTACAGGTGAGTAAAGGGTTTGAGCGAGTGGATTGGGGTGGGTTTGTAATCTGTTGTGGAATAATTTGTAACGTTCCATTGCCAAGTTCTGGACAGATGGGACTTTGAGGTCTTGGTGTATGATTTTGTTGGGGACGTAAAAAGGTAAGTTTGAGAGTTTTCTGATAATTTTTGACTGAAGGGATTGCAACGGTTGTATGTTAGATGGTTTGGTGGAACCCCAGATTTCTATACCATATGCCCAGAAAGGCTTCAGGACTGCGTTGTATTTATGTAGTTTGTCTGTTAGTGTAAGTCTTGATTTTGAGTCTAAAAGTCTTATGAGAAGTTTGTAACGTCTGTTGGTCTCTGTGCGTTTAAGTCTTGTATGTGGATTCCAAGTCATCCGAGTGTCAAAGTGTAGCCGAGGTAGCGTACAGTGGTCGCAGGACGGATGATCTTATTATTCAGGAATACCGGAGAACAGGTTTTACGGGAAAGACTGAAAGTAACGTGAGAGCTCTTTTGCTCGTTGATTTTGATTCTCCAACGTCTGAACCAAGGTAGGAGAAGAAGTAAATGTTGTTGTAGGTTATCAGAAGCTATAATGGGGTCGTTATGTGCTGATAGAATGGACTGCATATCTAGAGTGTGTTTTATTTTCAAAGAAACACATATAATAGTTTACGAATGTGACTCCCAGGGGCGAACCCATCTATCATGTGCGTAAAAGTATGTTCTTGTCGAACATACTCGTAAAAGATCTTCTATTGTCTGCCTACTGAACAGAGGACGTGCCATCTTTAATTCAAGTAGATACAGTGACAAATAATTCTTTTACTTGGACATTTGTGAAAAGCGATTCAACATATAGGTATCTCAGCCAGTCTGGCTAAGATAATGACACAGTTCGAACGACGAACGAACGAACGAACGAACGAACGAACGAACGAACGAACGAACGAACGAAACGAACGAACAAACGAACGAACGAATGAACGAACGAACGAACAAACGAACGAACGAACGAACGAACAAACGAGCGAACGAACGAACGAACGAACGAACAAACGAATGAACGAACGAACGAACGAACAAACGAACGAACGAACAAACGAACGAACGAACAAACGAACGAACGAATAAAAATACTAACCACTAATACTAATGAGCTTTTCTAAGACTTTACGAGGTATGACGGATTGTATTATTACTAATTCTAATATAGGTATCCGATAGTTCCTTCAGGGTTTATTGTTTATACTACATGAAGGAAATCACTTGATTTTAATAAATAATTCCCTGGGTTATATGTATCGATGATTTTATTTAGTTGTTTGGTTTAAGCCAAAGTAGGCGTGGTTACCCTACTAAAAATTTGTCTAGTTTGCCAAATGATGTATGCATTCAATAAACCGCTATCTTAAATAATGTTTTCCTTCCACATTTCTGGCGTTTAAAGATGACCTAGTAAAAAATTCTCCACATTTATTCCAGACAATTTGTATGCAGATCTTGTTCACGGTCACAGCTCTATGCCAATATCAAAATATAAGGAAAAAGCACGTTTCTTAAACTTATATACAATCTATCTATTTCTATATGTATATATCATATTTCATTTTAAATTTTTTTTATTTTTTTATTTTAATAAAGGTAGATAATACAACTTTGTTCTACTATACATAATAGCACAGTTTTATATTTCTGTCTTTATACTTCTGTAGTATAAAACTTGATTGAATACAATACAAGCACATTGTACTTAAAATATATGACTATAATTATAATTAATTATAATTATATATGTTATATAATAATTGTAATTATAATGGATTTCTGCCAAGCATATCAGAAAGCTAAAAAGATGTTAGCTCTGAGATCTGCTCAGTATGATAACTGATTAGACTAATTACTATATAAGAGATCAGAACATTATATATTATATACTATATTATGATCAAACCACAATAAGAAAATAGAAAAACAAGACTAAGATCTTTCAACCTTAACAAGCGGTCTTCGTCAGAAGTTTTCGTCAACAGTTGGGTTTTTGACTCTGACGAAGACTGCTTGTTACGGTTGAAAGATCTTAGTCTTGTTTTCCCATTTTGTTATTGTGGTTTGATCATTGATTGTTATTTCACGTGTTTATGTGAAATCTTTTTATACTATATTATCTGTATAGTATATTACTGTAATTACTATTCACAGTGATATACTCAATTTTTTATAAAAATAAAAACATCCTTAAGAATTATTTTAAGAATACTAATAGCAGCATTTATGATATAAAAAAGTAGGAAATAATAAACTGTATTATAAAAAAAAATTGGTAAGAGAGAATTGTTATAATTTGAAAAACAGAGAATGAAGAAATCGAGTTTTAATATTTTTTTTATTATCCTCATAATTCTGTGCGAAATTCTATAAGAACTCTTTAATGTTTTTAATGATACCATACATAACGATCTAAAAATTTACTTTATCTACTAAGATTTTTAATCCCAATACTGCAAATTTCATGAATCTTTATTCACCAATCAAAATTTTTTTGTTCAGTAATTTTTATCCTACCATTATGGATTTCTGCCAAACATATTAGAAGGCTAAAAAGATGTTAGCTGCGAGATTTGCTCAGTAATGCTAACTGATTAGACTAATTATAAGGGGTCAGAACAATTTATATAAAGTACTACGAATGGGTATTTCTCTATTCGTTTATTTTATTTTAAACAATGAACTACTGGTATACAGGCTACTTAATGAGAAATAATATTGTAGAAAGTCGAGGCGAATACGCAAGGCATTGGGCTACCCTGACCCTCTAAGACGATTTGTTATTATGTAATACAACTACAGCAATTGTGATTACAACCGTTAAATGAGTGAAATATTGAATGTGAGTCCTAGTTTCTGTTTTTCATTTGTTTCTCAAAGTTTTTGAAGAATATATTTATATATATATACTGTATGGGTCTTTGTATAGACTTTGTATTGGTCGGTGGACACATTCACGTCTCCGCTCCTTCGTTCATTCTCCTTTTTCTTTTCTCCTCTCCTGAAGACGACAACACAGCCGAAATGATCGAGAATCCTGAGTGTTAGTCCTCTTTTTTGTGTTTTTTGTATTCTCTAGTTGTAACTTTATATATGTATATATATATATCAATGATCAAACGACAATATGAAATGGGAAAACAAGACTGAAATCTTTCAATCGTAACAAGTGGTCTTCGTCAGAGTCAAAAACCCAACCGTTGGTTGATTTAGTTTTGTTTTCCCATTTCATATTGTGGTTTGATAATTGATTGTTATTTCACGTGTTTATGTGAAATCTTTACATAATATATATATATATATATATATATATATATAGTAAATATAGTAACATTGATGCTAGAATAAACCCTTTGTATATTAACTACGCAATGGCTAGTAAAAAGTATTGTAGATGTGAAAAGTTTCTTTCTTTTTATAAAAAGAAATATATATCCGTGAGAGAGGTTAATAATTGTTCGAAGGGCTGAAGTTTTGAATTTAAATAATATAAGTGATAAAATTGTGAAAATGTAATTGATTTGAATATAGAATAAATAAGTTTAGATATGAAATCTCAAGTTATATTATTATTCGGGCGGGTGGTGGGGGTTGTTTCAAAAGGTTGTTTTTAGGGGGGTAAAGAAAAGTTATAATAATAGGGATGAAGACTTGGAGGTTGTTAAAGAGGTTTTATAAGTCAAAGGGGTGGGGGGAGGGCGGGTGATTAGTTACGGTTGTATTTGAACTGGGTTTGCCTCTGGTGGGAGGACCACCTACTAACATTAAGTAGAGGAACATTAATGTATGGGAGAACGGCAATGGAAGGAGAAGGTGACACTAGGCAATAAGGTTAATGTGGAAATGGTTGGAAGGAGGGGGGGGATGGTGTGGGAGGCGGGGGTGTGCAAGTGAGACACAACCCCTCCCCCACCCCTCCCACACAAACTCCAACCCTTCATATTCACCCAACCCCCTTCCAAAACACTCACCCCTTCCATCCGCACAATATCTTCCCATTAAACTCGAATCATATACCTACAAATAAGATAATGCCTACACAGTCAAAAATATTTCCATTTTAGAAATTACCTTCCAAAAAAATTACTCTTAATTCTTTTTTTTTTGTTAGTTCTAAACTAAAGGAAAAAATAATAAAAAAAATAAATAATAACAGACAAGAATCGATCGATTTTATTATTTAAGACTTTTATTTTAATAGAATTATTTCAAATTGTTTAAACTAGATATAATAATTCACTTCTTGAATAAAATGAATATGTAATTTGTTTTCTTTATTGTAATTACAATTAATTATAGTAATCAATTCATAAAAGAAAAAAAAAAGATTCATTTTGTAGAATTTGTATGCTGTAAGATGCCCCCTGAATGTGTGTGTGTGTGTGTGTGTGTGTGTGTGTGTGTGTGTGTGTGTGTGTGTGTGTGTGTGTGTGTGTGTGTGTGTGTGTGTGTGTGTGTGTGTGTCTGTGTATCAGTTGGGTTTTTGACTCTGACGAAGACCGTTTGTTACGGTTGAAAGATCTTAGTCTTGCTTTCCCATTTTCTTATTGTGGTTTGATCATTGACTGTGTGTGTGTGTGTGTGTGCGTGTGTATGTCTCTGTGTGTATAGTTACTTATACTTATCTATAAAAAGATATCACATAAATACGTGAAATAACAATCAATGATATCACCACAATAAGAAATGGGAAAACAAGACTAAGATCTTTCAACCCTAACAAGCAGTCTTCGTCAGAGTCAAAAACCCAACTGACAAAAATCCTCAGTTGGGTTTTTGACTCTGACGAAGAACGCTTGTTACCCTTGAAAGATCTTAGTCGTCTTTTCCAATTTCTTATTGCTGTTATATCATTGATACTTATGCATATATTATCTGCAAATAAATCAAATTTTATGATATTAATTTAAAAGAAAAGCCATTTATATTCAATTTTACTATTTAATATAATAAATAAAGAAACCAAATAATAAAACACAGTAATTATTTCTGGTATTTCATTTTCATTTATTTTGATTTTAATATCTTTCCAAAATAAAAACAAAAAATAAGCGGTAATATTTTTAACCACCTGAGAGCTGTGTCACCCATTCGTAAACAAACAATTAGAGAGACAGCAAATATTCCAACAATCGTAATTACGCTGCATTTAGTTGCCTGTTATTGAGAGCCCACTAAAACAAATTTAGCGGGTGTTATTTTAATTATGTTTTTAATAAATTAAATAATTATTAATTAATAATTCATTATATATATATATATATAGACAAAGAAACATAGAGAAATCAAAAGAACACACTTACAGCCTCTAATTTTCGGTTTGAACCGTCTTCAGGAGAGATAAGAGAGGGAAACCAAGCGCACTGGTTTAGAGTCGGTTGGAGGCCGTTGGAGGGTCTCCAACCGTTTCTGAACCAGTGCGCTTGGTTTCCCTCTCTTTTCTCTCCTGAAGACGGTTCAAACCGAAAATTAGAGACTGTAAGTGTGTTCTTTTGATTTCTCTATGTTTCTTTGTCTATATTGAACAATATTTGTCCGTTTTGGATCGTATTTCAAACGAAAAAGTAAATATATATCAATGAACAAACTACAATAAAACTGAAAGAAAAAGACTAAGATCTTTCAACCGTAACAACCGGTCTTTGTCAGAGTCAAATATCCAAGTGAATATATATATATATATATATTTTTGTTACTAGGAAAACGATTCAGATGGACAAGAAACATTTCACAGAAAACTATAGGCACAGAATAAAAATACGAACACACTTGCAGTCTCTAATTTTTGGTCGAACCGTCATCAGGAGAGTTGAAATAGGAACACCAACGGCACTAGCAAAGAGATGGTCTCCTATCGTCCTTTTCACGTATGTAACTTCAAAATTCTAGATAATCATTAAAGCCTGATCTTTAAAGTTTGGCTTCTTATCTTTTATACTTAATTATTCAATAATATGTAGACAGACAGGTTGGTCGGTGAGGGGTTTGGTGGTTCAAAGAGAACAGAACTGGTTTGGTGTTGCCTTAGTAGCAAGTGAAAGTGGACAAAGAAAGTTAAGGAGAGATGCCTTCTGGTGTATGGAAAGGCAGACAGGTTGGTCGGTGGGGTGGGAGGTTCTAAGAGAACAGAACTGGTTTGGTGTTGCCTTAGTAGTAAGTGAAAGTGGACAAAGAAAGTTAAGAGAGATGCCTTCTGTTGTGTGGAAAGGCAGACAGGTTGGTCGGTGGGATGGGTATGGGTTGGGGGATATTATTGGTAGACTGGGGTTGAAAGGGATGAATGAATGCGTCAGCCAAAAAGAGGAGGGGTTAGTGGGGGGTGGGAATCAATAAAGCAAACAACCCCCATCTAGTCGACTCAAAAAAAAAACTAAAAATCCAATTTACTTCTCTCTTTATTTGTTTCTCAAGAGAAATCCCCTTTAACTTCGCTGTTACGATCACTTCTTTCTGGCATATTCTTTGTCATTTCTTTCTCTTTTTTTCTCCTTTCCTATTGTAAACCTTTCCTTATTCACATAAATTAAAAAAAAAAACTATTTTCCAATGTTATTTATAAAGAGAAAAATATAAATAATAAAAATAAATGTTTTTAGCCGCAGCAATATTTTATATATAACTGCGTGTTAAACATAAAAAGAAATAACTGTCTACATGTGATATAAAATAAATTATGAAAAGGGATTGGCTTTGTTTCTAGTTCTTATAAACTTGAATAGTGAAATATAAATTTCACGTTTGCATAAGTTATCTCAATATCATAAATAAAGAGCTAATAAATCAAATAACTGAATTATTTACTATGTAGCAGAAAGGGAACAGTCAAGAAAGGGTTGTCAGTCAAGAAGGGGTTGTCAGTCAAGAAAGGGTTGTCAGTCGAGAAAGGGTTGTCAGTCAAGAAAGGGTTGTCAGTCAAGAAAGGGTTGTCAGTCAAGAAAGGGTTGTCAGTCGAGAAAGGGTTGTCAGTCAAGAAAAGGTTGTCAGTCAAGAAAGGGTTGTCAGTCAAGAAAGGGTTGTTAGTCGAGAAAGGGTTGTCAGTCAAGAAAGGGTTGTCAGTCAAGAAAGGGTTGTCAGTCAAGAAAGGGTTGTCAATCAAGAAAGGGTTGTCAATCAAGAAAGGGTTGTCAGTCAAGAAAGGGTTGTCAGTCAAGAAAGGGTTGTCAGTCAAGAAAAGGTTGTCAGTCAAGAAAGGGTTGTCAGTCAAGAAAGGGTTGTTAGTCGAGAAAGGGTTGTCAGTCAAGAAAGGGTTGTCAATCAAGAAAGGGTTGTCAGTCAAGAAAGGGTTGTCAATCAAGAAAGGGTTGTCAGTCAAGAAAGGGTTGTCAGTCAAGAAAGGGTTGTCAGTCAAGAAAGGGTTGTCAGTCAAGAAAAGGTTGTCAGTCAAGAAAGGGTTGTCAGTCAAGAAAGGGTTGTTAGTCGAGAAAGGGTTGTCAGTCAAGAAAGGGTTGTCAGTCAAGAAAGGGTTGTCAATCAAGAAAGGGTTGTCAATCAAGAAAGGGTTGTCAGTCAAGAAAGGGTTGTCAATCAAGAAAGGGTTGTCAGTCAAGAAAGGGTTGTCAGTCAAGAAAGGGTTGTCAGTCAAGAAAGGGGTTGTCGGTCAAGAAAGGGTTGTCAGTCAAGAAAGGATTGTCAGTCAAGAAATGGTTGTCAGTCAAGTAAGGTGACTTTTTGATTTTCCTGCGTTCTGTAGATTGTAATTTCAAATTTCTTGTTGTTGTGGTGGTACACTCAACAGTCTTATATGTTCTGAGTTTTCACTGTATAGTATGCGTTTTATTTATGTTTTGTGACAGGTTTAACGCATGTTTGCGTACCCGATGATTTTTTGCTGTTGAGAATAATGGAGCTGAGAGTTTCTATTTGTAGTAGTAGTAGTAGGCAGGTAGCAGTGGTAGTCCCACAAAGGAACACTCATAGGCCGACAATTAGGCCCTTTATGATACCACACAATCAAAAGTGATTCTACATTGGGAGTCCTAAATTTTGCCTAACTCAAGTGTATTTAGAGTAGGCACTAAACTACAGGTCTAGGGACCGACGGATTAACGTCCCCTCCGAGGGACAACGTGCTCAAATTTATTCACCTCCCACTTCAATAAATCGAAAGCCACACCGGTTCGTGCGAACCGGTGCTTAAAATATTATGAGTTCGGCGAACCGGTTGTAAAAAATTACGTAAACCCCTATTCAGACCTGTATTAATTAGCCCACTATCAAACTCTACAAGTGTCGCGTGACTCACGTAACTTGTGCATGTATGACAACGTAATTTGCGCATGTATATGGTTTTGTAAATTGATATATAACTAAACAATTTAGTTTCCGAACTCATAATATTTTAAACACCGGTTCGAACGAACCGGTTCTAAAAAAAAATTTGAATCCCACCACTGGACCAGTTCAGTGGTCCAGTTCTTCAGAGAACTTCACTAGTTGTCACCACTATCAGTTCAGAGGCGAGTACGTTTACCCTCTAGCCCCGCAGATTTACGAGTAATATAAAAAAGAATGTCATAAATGCTCAAAAATTCTTCAAATGTTGACTGTGTGGTTGGTTTTGTGAGTCATCTGAGAGAAAAAATGTTTACTTTGTGGTATAAGTTATTCCACAGGTAATTATTATTTCAATAGTAAAAATCACAGACCTTGCAAACATGAGTCTAACCTTTATGCCTCTCAAATAAAAACAACACATGCTGTACAGTCAAAACTGTCAACATTTGATCATGCCAAAACTAATGCAAAAACAATTTTTTTTTATTTATATTATAGTGTACTATATGTAGTATATGTAGTATATGTATGTATATGTAGTATATGTAGCGCGATAATCAGAGAGTGTCTTTTCTTTTTAATCACACTTCGTAAAGACTTTTATAACTTTGTAATTTTTGAGGAATTAAAGATTTGGAGAATATTAATTTTGGGCACTACAGCTTTATTACTTTTTGTTTTTTTTTTTAAATTAAAAACTATGCTAATTATTAAAAATGAATGACTTTAGAGTTTATCTGCATTTACGAGAACATGATTGCATTAAAAGGAAAGATTTTGGTTGACTCAACAGGACACGGGTAGTGTCAGTCTAGTTGTAAATAAGAATTGTTTGGCTGGTCCAATTGTGTGAAATGTAAACACGATTTGTCCCCCCCCCCCCCCCACCCAACACACACGCTCTCTTTCACTTCATTTATCTCTTTCTCTTTCTATCTTCAAATCATAACTAATTACGCCTCATAAACTTTCACTTGACCTTGAAACTACTTCAGTTTATAATTTCAATAGACTACCCGTGCCACACTCAACACACACACACACACACACACACACACAACGCACACACACTCTTTCACTTCATTTATCTCTTTCTCTTTCTATCTTCAAATCATAACTAATTACGCCTCGTTAACTTTCACTTAACATTGAAACTAATTCAATTTATAATTTCAGTAGACTATCCGTGACACACACACTCACTCTCTCTCTCTCTCTCTCTCTCTCTCTCTCACACACACACACACACACACACACACACACACACACACACCCTTAAGCTTAGAAGTATGAATGTACAGCCGTAAGAAGTGAATTGTATGTAGTACAATTAGTGGAACATGCTATTATTAAAGAAATTCCCCCATAGCAGGCGTACTGCCCGTGGGAAAACACACACACACACAACACACACACACACACACACACACACACACACGCACGCACGCACGCAAACAAACACAAACACACACACACACACACACACACACACCACGCAAACAAACACACACACACACACACACATGCACGCACGCACGCAAACACAAACACACACACAAACACACACACACGCACGCAAACAAAAACATACACACGCACGCAAACAAACACAAACAGCTTTTTACACACACACACACGCCTTAAATCTATTTGTAAAACTTATTTTATTGAAGTTGGAAATAGTGTAATTCCGTTGAAACCTAGATATCGACATTTCGACTTCAATACAATAATTTTATACCTTACATTGCCACTTAAACTACTAAGAGTATAGATAGTGTTAACTAAAGATAAAAAACCATTCTAGAATGATTTGGAATGAAATAAATGGTTCGCATAAAAATGTGTATTATCTTGAAATGTGATTATTTAAACCAATAACTAATGCCATTATAGTTTTATTGTTCTTTTTACCGAAGACTTTTGTACTTTTTACGCATAATAAATCCATAATATATAGAAGGGAGAAAATTAAGAATTATGGAAGGTTTATATCCTAAGTCAACAGACACTCTAGCCAGAGTAATGCTCTTAATGTGGAGTTTGTCAATGCATAATTCTATTAGGGCCCTTGATCATCGAATGTTTTGTAACTTTGCTAAAATCGTTAATCTTTAGTTAAACGTTATTCATCAACTTCAACTGCTTAGGTCTTTTATATTCTGATTGATTGTATGTTTACATAGGACAGATCGGCCTTAATTTAATACGCTATGTTTACTTTTACTTTTCTACGGGAGTAAGATTAGCTCAGTGTTTAACGTACTCGCCTCTGAACTGGTAGGTCTGGGGTTCGATTTATTCAAACAGGAGGTGAATAAATCTGAGAAAGTGGTCCATCGGACTGGACTTTAAACCATCGAACCCAAGCCTGTACTATGTTAGGTTCTCGTTAAAGATACTTACTCGTTAAATACACTTGAGTTAGGCAAAATGTAGGACTCCGAGTGTAAAATCAGACTTGTAATGTTACTGATTTAATTGATTAATAGATTATTGGTAGAACTAAAGAAGTCTGATGTTCTTGGTGATTATGTTTTCTTTCTTTTCCAGCCATGTTCCTCCTAGCAGAATAACATTTCTTGTGAATGGTTCTCTATGATTATCTAAGTTTGGGCAGTTAAATACGATGTGTTGTCTTTTTTTCTTTCATAGTTGCTTCATTCACTGATTTAGTCAACTATATTAACCGCATTTGATTATTACTTTTCTTCGATTCAGTTTCATTCTATTTCTTCTTTCACATTATAGCAAATTACTGTCATATCCGAGTGTGACCCGATGTTTACCCGAGTAACACCGAAGTTAACACGAGAGTGGTCGAAGTTTAACCGAGTGGGACCGAAACACTAATCAATTATCAATAGTAAACATTGTTACTTAAAAATGTATTAAACAAATATGAGTTATTATGATATTTTAAAAGAATAAAATTGTTAAATATAAAAAATTTCCCAATCAAATATTTTCTGATGCATTTCATAGTATGATGGATGGTTAGGAAACAAAGTGTTTGACTGATCAAACAAAACATCAATTAGTTGTTAACAAGTTTGATATTATGTTTACTTATAATAAAGTTGAGTGTAGGCCACTCTAGATTTTTTTATCTTAGTTTTTATTCCTGTTCGAATTGAATATATTATAGGGAAGGCAGGACAGCGTCTATCAGGATTGCTATTATGTTAATAATTAATGTTAATAATCAAATTAATTTTAGCTGGATTTAACACGACATTCACTGATTGTTGTACGGTATGATGCTTACCGGATTGGCTGGTTTAATGTTACAGCAATTGAATCCAATATTTCTGTATTTGTATTACAGAAACTGTTGCTTTATATTTATATTCCAAACAAAATAAAGTTTTTGATGAAAAAAAAAGAATATAAGAAATCTTTTTTAAGCATATAAAAAAAGAAATGGTATCCGTATGAGAAATCTTTTTGAAAGAATAAAGTCTATGAGTTCTATTTTGTGTCAAGCCACAACGTTTATTCTTCTATATTCTGTTCAAGAGGAAGGCAATAAATAATACATAACCCTTCCAGATCGATACACTCGGGCAGCCTGGCTTTCTCCTTTCTGTAATTCATTTCATTCTAAACACTTGTAAGCGTATTCACTTGGCTTTAATTTGAACCGAGTTTAAAAAAATAAAATATTATCTAGCGAGTACATTATATATTTACTGGATTAATATATAGCAAATAAATCTTCAAATAGCATCATACAGAACAACTTTAGCTTTGTGAAAAATAAATTTTATTCTTTCTTTGGTAGCTGCATGGGTTTCCTTTGACTGCATTGGTACATCTGTAGTTCAATACCCGATCTGGCCCTCGATTTATTCACGCGAGGGATAAAAAATCTATAAAAGCCGTCAGCCCCGAGCATTTAAGATATCATAAGGCCCAGGATAGCTCAGTGGTTTAGGTATTCACCTCTGGACTGATAGATCTATGGTTCAATACCCATTTCGGATTTATTCAAGTTTGAAGTGAAAAAACTTTGAAGATATCAGCTGCATGCTGATGTCAGGTAATGATGATAATGATGATGATGCCAGGTAACATGCATGTCAGGTAATTGTTAAAGATCCCAACTCTAAATAAACTTCAGTAAGGAAAAATTTAGGACTCCCAATGAAGAATGTTTATTTTTTCCCTCACATATACTATTATTTTATTTTTTTTTTTATGTTTGAACCGATCCCCTAACGAGTGACAACGTCAGCCGTTTAACGCCTTTTTTTTTGTTTGATCGGTGATTCTACAGATTCTACATTAAGAGTCCTAAATTTGGCCTAACACAAGTTCATTTCGAGTAGGGATCTTTAATGAGTACCTGACTTCATAGAGGCTCGGGACCAACGGCTTAACGTCTTCTCCGAAGGACAACGTAATCAGATTTATTCACCTCCCATGTGAATAGATCGAGGGCCAGGTGGTGATCGAACCCCGGACTGCCAGCCCAAAGGCGAGTCCGTTAACCACTGAGCTAACTTGATCCCCCTCACGTGTACTAACTTGGCATTAAGGAGTTTATTTTTTTTTGTACCCTGTTCCCATTGGGATTAAAAGTTTACTCTTACGTTTTAATAGATGTACTTTTGGACGACATTATTACATTATAAGATCCATTCTACACATTACACTATAAACTTATATAAATAATCCAACCAGAATAAGAAATGGGAAAACAAGACTACAATCTTCTAACCGTAACAAGCGGTCTTCGTCAGAGTCAAAAACTCAACCCTTAGTTGGGTTTTTGACTCTGACGAAGACCGCTTGTTACCGTTGAAAGATCTTAGTCTTGTTTTCCCATTTCTTTTTGTGGTTTGATCATTGATTGTTATTTCACGTGTTTATGTGAAATCTTTTTAAACTTATATAAATGTACTTATTTATGTTATATACAATATACATAGGTTTCTGCTGATATATAACTAACCTAATAAATACAATAGATTATTTGTGGAAGTTAAGATTAATTAATTGGTAGATAATTTTGTTTTAATTGTTTGTGGTATCACTAAGGTCTAATCTTACGCCAATGTGTGTTCTCTCGTGCTACAGCCACTAAAACCTAACCTAACCTTGATGATTGCATTTTAACCAGTGTTGTCATAATTGGTTGGTTACCTTTCCTGAAGATTAAAAAAAAGAGAGGGTTTTTCATAAAATTATTTAATTTGTTCTTCTATTTTTAATCTGATAAAAAAAGAAAATATAGAAAACTGAACCAAGTTTTATAAAAAAAATTGTTTTTTTTTACTTATGTTTCAATTTATTCTATGCCAGAAGTGGTATTAGTATAGTACCTTCCAGATCATGTTTGGCTAAATCAAATCATATATTGTCACTTTTTATAAAATAATTTATTCTTTATTTTAAACGAAGTTAACTCTAACTGACAATATGTTTTTTGCCTTTATATATTGATTACGCTGAGCTGTTTTTGATTTATTTTTCAAACATAAAATTCTACTTATTACTGAAGTAAATTCATTACGTATATGCCAGAAGTAATATTAGTATACTATTTCCAAGTTGAAGGCCTCTTGGTTTACCATGTCTACATAATGCATACTTGTGATAATATACGTTTTGGTTTTCAAAGCTTATATTTGTAGGATTTCATCTTTTAGTGCTGTTCTAGGGGTGGAAAGTGTAGCTCATTTTTTATTTGGCGCCCATTTTAGTTATGGGCAGCCATCACTACCGGGTTCATTCTATAATGGGAGTCTTTCCCTATACTTAAATCAATTGTATTATACATCGTACATGCTCGTGTATTAGACATCGTACATACTCACTATTAGACATTGTACATGCCCATATATTAGACATCGTACATACTCATGTATGAGTCATCGTACATGCTCACTGTTAGACATCATAAATGCTCATTTATTAGACAACGGACATGTCCATATATTAGACATCGTACATACTCATGTATGAGACATCGTACATGCACATGTATTAGGCATCATACATGCTCATTTATTGGACAACGGACATGCCCATATATTAGACATCGTACATACTCACTATTAGACATTGTACATGCCTATATATTAGACATCGTACATATTCATGTATGAGACATCGTACATGCTCACTGTTAGACATCATAAATGCTCATTTATTAGACAACGGACATGCCCATATATTAGACATCGTACATACTCATGTATGAAGCATCGTACATGCACATGTATTAAACATCGTACATACTCACTATTAGACATCGTACATGCTCATTTATTAGATAACGGACATATCCATATATTAGACATCGTACATACTCATGTATGAGACATCGTACATGCACATGTATTAGGCATCATACATGCTCATTTATTGGACAACGGACATACCCATATATTAGACATCGTACATACTCATGTATGAGACATCGTACATGCACATGTATTAGGCATCGTACATGATCATGTATTAGACATCGTACATGCACATGTATTAGACATCGTACATACTCATTATTAGACATCGTACATACTCATTTATTAGACAACGGACATGCCCATATATTATACATCGTACATGATCATGTACTAGACATCGTATATGCTCATTTATTAGACATCGTACATGATCATGTATTAGACATCGTACATGATCATGTATTAGACATCGTACATGCTCATGTATGAGACATCGTACATGTCGTAAGATGACTGAGCATGTCGTTCATGCTCAGGAACAATAGCTTGACGTCCTTTCAAAGGTATGACTTGCTCAGATTTTTTCATCTTTTGCGTGGAAAAATCGAGGCCAAATTATAAATCGAATCCTGAACCTTCCAGCCCAGAGGTGAATACGCAAGTCATTGAGCTACCTGGTCCCATGCATGATGTAAATAAACAATAAACTCATAAAATATTTAACAAACAATTTATTTATTATATTAACGAGATTATCAATTGATTTAAAAAGTAAACACACTTATAATTAAAGAAGTAATTGATTTTTAAATTTCTTAGTTTTTTTTTAAACATACAATGTTCTTATTACTGTAATGAATTAATTAACGATTCATTCCTTAGGGGTTCTTTTTTTTTACATATTTTTGACGAGTCACGAAACCGTGAAGTTTTATGGCGATGAGAATGTGATGCTAATAAAAATAATTACTGGATTACAAAAATGTTGATAGCTATAAAACTTTTACGAGTTGTTTGCTTCCATTAGCATGATTAATTTAAAACAACTTGTATTTTTAAATGTTTGATTTAATAGTAAAAGTAGTTTGTAAGCTTTCAGCAGTGATGGTGTGAAATGATATATAGATTATTTCCGTGACTCGCCATCCCTCGGAGATGATAAAACTTCTGGTCTCCGGACTACATTATTTCAAATATATTAATTCATTACTTGTATAATATGTTATAGTGTGGTATTTACTCATAATAAAGAATTTAAAAAATTATGTTTCCACACAAAAGAAGATTTTTATATTACAGCAAACAACGCGTTACGAAGACTTATTATTAAAGTTCAGGATTAATTAAGTCAATTTCTGTATCATTTCTCTTACCGTCTGGTTTACAGCTGTACCAGCGAAAAGGATTGTATCCAGATCGTTCAGAATAAGTGTGCTTTCCTTTTTCTCTTTCGTACTCTCGTAATATGGATATTCATTATGATTTGAAAATGGAATCCATAGAGTTGGTTACATCACCCGACTTACTACCAATGAAGACAGCAAACTACCTACTCATCCAAACCTTCTTGTACAAGCTCTAAATCCTGGCACCAACATTCGTGAACAATTACTTCATCTACTGACTGTTTTCCTAACTCGTGACTAAAAACATTAAAAACTATGACTAAAAAGACCACATGACCGCGAATACGACGTCATTACGAACTTAATATCCGACATGAATTACTGACAGTCCAAGTTATAGTAGCACAGTAATCAAGCTGTAGAAGTCCTCTGGTCTGAAACTGCTAGTTACGACGTGCACTATAGTGCGCGGATATATTCGTTCTATATTTGTCCATTTAGAGAGTAGGTACGACGTGAACCTGACATCGTACAGGCTCGGGACCGACGGATTAACGTCTCCTCCGAAAGACGACGTGCTCAAGTTTATCCACCTTCACGTGAAAAAATCGAGGCCAGAGTGGGTATCGAACTCCGAACCTACTAGTTCAGAGCACCTTAACCAATCAACTAACCCCCACCCCCAATAAGGCGATTTATTGGAGTAACCGTCTTTTTCTTTTTTGTGATTATGTGTGTGTGTGTGTGTGTTTGTTTTATATATTATAACTAGCTGACCTGTCGATTTATCAAATTTAATCCACCAAGGAATGCCTCAGTAAATATATTTTTGATCAGGGTTAATTTTTTACATTTAACAATTTTATTGTTCTAATATATCATCTTAATTCATTAGAACATTTCAAATTTTTTTAAATAAACCTCTAAATAACAATTTTATTTCACTTAAAAACATTCCAAGAAAATGATAACAATGTAAATAAATGCAGACAAATCCGACCAGCAGGGCAGGTGATTCATTATTCCAAAACAACATTTCAGTATATATAATTTGTTCGGGAACACCTGAACCACAACACTGATTTTTTAAAAAAACTACGTAAACCTTCCTGGGATATATCTAATAATTTCTCAGATTTTCACGCTGATTGGATGTATGGTTTTTGAACCTATCGAGTATAGACAGACACACATTCATTTTTTTTATATATTTGTAAAATTTGGAAGCAGTCCTTCATTTAAACATATATTGTTAAATAACGCCCCATATTTGGCTTGTATCTGTTTCTTACACAATTTCTCCAGTTTCCGGAATTCCTTCCTCGTCTCTTCATTAAAACTATAAAGCTTATCACCAATATTGCTAGTCGACATGTTTCGAATGTACCACATTCATCATCAGGACAAAAATGAGAATAATAGTAGGATTGTTGGTTTATATATATAGAGGTGGTTTACTATTGGAATGTTCACAGGACATCGCCCTGGGTCAAGGGGCATTATGAGGGATTAAGGCAGGGTGGTTAGACTCACTTGCTACCTGGCTAATCTGGTTTGGCCTGTTAGAAAATAATTTTAAAATTCCACAAGAATTATTAAGTTGGATATTTATGGCTGGCTGCTTTTCTTGAATTATTAATGCTTCTAATATTTGTAATTTAACATGGTTTCTTTCTTTCGCGATAATATATATATCTATATATAATATATACAGGGTGTCCATAAAGTCCGTGTGCGTTTTAAAAAAAAATATACCCTTATTTGTAGCTGGGATAGAAATGATCTGTAAAAAGGATTAGAAAGAAGTAAATCTATATTTTTTAAAGTTTTATTGAAATTTTATCCACTTAACCTCCATCATGTGGTAACCTCTTCCATACAGATAAATCACGAACTTCCTAACAGATGAATCAGAAGAGGTGAACCATTTCATTCATCTTCACATTCGCCAGACTAGACTCCATTAGATTTTTCTTATAAGATTTTGTATGTGAAAACAACTGGCTATGCATCTAAATCTTGTCCATTTGAAGATTTGAAAGCTAAAATAACTAATAAGATTTTACGGATTACTGTAAATCAGTTGGCGCATGTTTTCCGTAAACTGCAAAAGCGTATTACCCTATATATTGCTAATAATGGAGGACTGTGGAAACTAAAAATTATTTTTAGAATAAAACCTTAAAAAAATGTAGGTTTACTTCCTTCTAATCTTTTTTACAGATTATTTCTATCGTAAATACGAATAAAGTTATAATTTTTTTAAACTGCACATGGACTTTATGGACACCCTGTATATAATATATATATATATTATATTATATATATATATATATATATATAGATAAGGAAAGAAAATACCTTAAATTTGGTTTATTGAAGAAAAAAAAAAGAAAAGACGGGACAATAAAAGAAGAATTATTCAAAACGGGCTGATAGTTTGAAGGGCTATGATCCTTGGCTGGCCTCCAGTGTCCACATATCCGATATACCTCTCTCTAGCACTACTCCCTGCTTTTCCTAACAACAAAATAAATCTTCTCTCCCTTCGATTAGACTTGGGCTTTTCTTCACCTCCACCGCCCCTTCACATAGTCCCATCCTTCACTCAACATCTTTATTCAACTTTATCGTCCTTTTCCACATTCCTCATATATATATATATATATATATATATATATATATATATATATATATATATATATTGCTATAAATAGGCAGCAGATCCTCTTTTAAACAGGTATCATTAAAATTAACCGCAGTCTCGGCATTCACGATCTTAATCGTGAACATAGCATACTATGTTTTCGTATTTATTTAATAAATTTTTCATAGGCAGAAATATACATGACTGAGAGATTCGATCCTACGAACTAACCTCCTGCTAACAGGGTTCAACTGGAAAAGGAGTTGGCCCAGTGACATGTTAAATTAAAATCGATGACTCATGCTTAGTCATTGCTATAAATAGATTAAAAGGATAGTACAGGTTAATATAAAGAGAAGGTCAAAGGTCAATAATGAACAAGAAACAAGCAGTTAGGATAAAAGAGTTGAAAGGTCATCGGTATAACTGGACTAATAGAGAATAAATAGATTAAGAATATTAAAATAAATGAAAACATAGATAAAATAACTAAACATAAGATGTTTAGATTTATATATATATATATATATATATATATATATATATATATATATAACTAAACATAATAAAATAACTAAACAATAAGAAAACATAGATAACATAAATAAAAACTTAGATACAATGCTCTAAGGCCTTTCATTACAACATCATCAGAGAGCTAAATGAACTAAAGAAAAAATATAATAAGTTAACCTGGTTGATGGAAACCTGAAAGGCTTCAACCTCTGATGATGTTGTGCATTAGAGGCACATGCATCTAATTAGATGATGTGGTGCATCTCGAAAGGCCTTAGAGCATTGTATCTAATATATATTTGTTTATTGTGGGTTGTTTAATTCATTTAACTGGCTTAATTAAATCATTTATTTTATGGCTTAAGTCATTTATTTTGGTTAATTAAATCAAAATATATACACAATAGTTATATTTAATGAAACAAAAAATCATTTAATAGTAAAAAAAATATTTATTTCTTACATCAATTCAAGTTATATACATAATCAAGTATTTTTAAAACTAACAAAACCTGTAAATTAAAATATTCCATTTATTTTCCCCAAAATAAAATAATATTAATGAAAGGAGTGTGTCTTTATAATATTAACTTAAAATATTCGTATTTAAGCTGACATTTGTGATGAAATTTATATTTCTAAAATTAATCATTCTAAACTTCTAATGTAATAGTATATTATTTATACTTTTGGAATTTCATATATCTGTTAATTTCTTAAGTTCCAAATACGATTGTTAAATCGAAACTTTTGTTTTGAAAGTTTGATAAATACTAATATTGAAAACTGACTGATTCCTGATAAATACAATTTGTTTTATATATATGTATGATAAGGATTAACATTAAATGAGTGAAATAAAAAACAATTGTCAAAACAACAATAAGATTTCTAAAAATTGGACTGAGATCTTTCGAAGAAAAACTCGTCATTTTTATGACGTAATCTATAACATAAATAGATTTTACTTCTGGAGTCATTAATTTTACCTGACTTATCTTGAGAGAATTCATTTGTCATTCCTCTTTTTTTGTAATGTCATTATTTTTAAAATAATATATTACTCACTGTTTTCTTTAATATTTATTTCAATAATTCGTCATGAACTGAATTGCAATGGCTGCATCATCAATTTAGACATGTATTGGCACCATTGAGTTAATATAGGTATTTATATACGTGATTTTGGAAGGTAACATTAGTCCCATTGATGATGCAGCCATTACGAAACCGGTCGGGCGACTTGACCAGTAATAGACGAGATATGGCGATTAACAATATCTTATTTACTAACCTCTGTGGCACCAACAATATGCTGAAATTAACAGTTATTCAAATTTTCACCTATGTGAAAATATTCAAACAAGAACAGAGTTTTATAAATATATAGATTAATTGGCATTATCAGATGACTTAGCAAGCATTAGCAAGTGTTATCAGTTGTTATTGGTTTTGCTGTTTTCCGAGCTGTGATATGATTAGAGGTATTTCTTCCTATAAACTCAAGGAGTTTTGTCAAGGAATTTTGAGAGATATTTTCTCAAATTATCTATTTTATAACCTTAAACGATTACGGTACTTCTCCCAGAGTGCAGTTTATTCATTAATATTAGAAATAGAATAAACCGGCTTATGTCGTATACTGTTGTTGGAGTTGTGTGACCGGTTTTGGCCGTCACTCATCTTTGAAAGGAACTGAATACATGAATAAACAATATGCATGAATTCAATTTATTCATTAATATTAGAAATAGAATAAACCGTCTTATCTTGTATACTGTTGTTGGAGTTGTCCGACCGGTTTCGGCCGTCACTCATCTTTGAAATGAATTGAATACATGAATAATAATATTCATGAATTCAATTTATTCATTAATATTAGAAATAGAATAAACCAGCTAATCTTGTATACTGTTGTTGGAGTTGTGCGACTGGTTTTGGCCGTCACTCATCTTTGAAATGAACTGAATACATGAATAACAATATGCATGAATTCAGTTTATTCATTAATATTAGAAATAGAATAAACCGGCTTATCTCGTATACTGTTGTTGGAGTTGTCCGACCGGTTTTGGCCATCACTCATCTTTGAAATGAACTGAATACATGAATAACAATATGCATGAATTCAGTTCATTCATTAATATTAGAAATAGAATAAACCGGCTTATCTCGTACACTGTTGTTAGAGTTGTGCGACTGCTTTTGGCCATCACTCATCTTTGAAATGAATTGAATACATGAATAACAATATGCATGAATTCAGTTCATTCATTAATATTAGAAATAGAATAAACCGGCTTATCTCGTATACTGTGTTGGAGTTGTGCGACTGGTTTTGGCCAGCACTCATCTTTGAAATGAATTGAATACATGAATAACAATATGCATGAATTCAGTTTATTCATTTACCATAGTTTATTCTTTCTTTTAATTTCTTGAACAATAGATCAAGGGAAGAGGTAGAAAGAATACCCAATGACTGTAAGATAAGAACGGCTAATTAACTAGGATTAGTATTCAATTACCCACTGAGCAAGTTTTCGTCCAGTCATCCAACAAATTAACTTCCTTATTCAACGAATCATCTAATGAATATAACAAATTATCTTTTAATTATTTTTCATTCATCTCTAACGATTATAAAAAACAAATCATCCAACAATACACAACACTTTCTGCGCAACTTAACGATCTGTGGCTCATTGCATACCAAGGGGGGGGGGGAGTTTTAAGTCGCATAATGGGTTGCATTTTGATGACTGTAAAAATAGTAAAATTAAAACGGATTATACAACTGAATATTCTGACAAATTGTAAAACCAATATGAATATTTAATTGCATAATTGTTTTCAAAATGTAAATTTTGTCTGTACTAAGTAAATGACAACAGAAGTTATTCAACTGTAATAGTTGACAAGGTGAGTTCCCAAAAGATTTTTACGTGTTGTTGTAATTACGTGTTTGACTTTAAGCGATTAATAGTTTATTATGACGTTTGCGAATGAGTTTAACTTAACCATTATATTTTTTTAAGTAAATTGTGAATTACTACGTTTTGTTTTCTGAATAACATCCTTGATAATGGTCGACGAAGACCGAAACATGTCGATATACAGAATAAATTTGGAGAACTGATTTATCTTGTACCCAAACTTATGGAAGCGAGAGTAAGGAAATCTTGAAAAATTAGATTCTTGAATTGTAATGTCGTCAAAATAGAAATAGATTCAGGATTTTTAGTATTTAGAAAGTGTAACTCAATTGAACGGTTCTGTCCAGAGGTAGGTACACGCTATAACTATATATACCACTCAGGCGGAATATATATAGTATGATACGTCACTGTAGTACTACCTACTTTCCTGAAGTCGTGTATCATTACTGAATATTTGCAGTTTGATAACTGCTAGATACATACACTAGCATTGTCATGCACTGCTGTGTTGCTTTTCTTCGTTTATGAACTTGGTCATAGCATATACATATTAAAGTTATTAAGCAGAACAAAATTTGATCTAACACTTATATATCAGACTCCTGTTCAGACTATCTCGCCGTCCTCATAGTAACGAAAGGTCAGGAAATAGAAAAGGACACAGGTAGTGGAACGTGGAAGTTTCACCTGACCGCACAAAGTGATTTTACATACACATATATATATATATATATATTACAAAATTTACATAAACATTTGAAACAACATATGATCAAACTAAAGTAAAAATCGGGAATAGAAGACTACAGATCTTTCAACCGTTAACAAGCGTTAAACTTCGTCAATGTCAAAAACCAAGAGTAAATTTTCAGAAATTTTCGAAAAAGAAAGAAGGTTTTAAATAAAAACCGAAACGTTGGCAATGAGAGTTTAATTTGAACCTGAAGAACTGACAGAGTCTCGATAAACTTTAGTTATGTTTATATTCCACGGTCGATACTTTTACCAATATTTATATACTATATATCAATGATCAAACCACAATAAGAAATGAGGGAAAACAAAGACTAAGATCTTTCAACTGTAACAAGCGGTCTTTGTCAGAGTCAAAAATCCAACCAACTGGTTTGATGATTGATTGTTAGTTCACGTGTTTACTGTGAAGTCTTGTTTTATATATATATATATATATATAATATATATATATATTCAGGTAATTCACCACAAATGAATGAAGATAGTCGCTCTGAAGCCTTTCGTTTTCACGTCGTCAGAGAGCAAGTGAGTTTGTGGTGAGTTACCTGAATATTTATATCACGTGTTATTGTGACAATTTTGTATATATATATATATATATATATATATATAACACGTATAAATAACACATATAGATAACACATAAATAACGCATATATAAAACGACTCATAAAGAACCAAAAGACTTACTTAGGATCAATATTTTGAAGACGAACATCGTTTTGAATTGATCCTAGTAAGTGTTTTCGTTCTTTATGTGTTGTTTTTTCAGTTATATATATTTATATGAAGAGAATAGATGTATTAGGTTGCGGTCAGTTTCTCCAATTTCAAATTAAAGTTGAAATACCAACGTTTTGGTGTTTATTGAAAAACGTTTTCAATGAAAAAGTAGCAATTCAATATTTTAACTAAACTATGCATGTGTAAGGTATTTTGATATAAATCCTTTATAAGTGTAAGTCAGTTCTTAACGAACATAATATATATTATATGAAACAAGAATATTTATATATATATATAAATCAGTATAATAAACATATATAGTATACATATAAATTAGACATAACAAATTTACTTGCTAAAAGGAATAAAATGAGACATTGTTAAAGCGAGTATTAAAATTTACTATTAAATTATAAAGTACAGGTAAATATTCAGTGAACTGTACTTGATTTTTATCACAAATCTGTAATTTGTGTGTGGGTGTGCGTGTATAGTCATATGTTAAATCATAATACTCTCTCTTCCTGTCAGTGATTCTGTATTCTTGATCATGATGTATAATCACTGATGTGATATAATACTGATATATCAGATACATAATAGACAGTCAGTGTTGTCACTTATAAGGGATATATTTCTTATATAATGATTCATATAATAAATTAATTCATAAATCATTAATTAATAACAATCTATAAAAAAAAGTATAATTAAAAGATATAGCATCAAGAAAAGAAACATAAAAAATGTTGTTGATTTATTCTACAATAGGCTGTCTGATAGGTAAAGTTGGAATGTGTGTTTTTTAACAAAAGCAGGCTTGAACTCATGGATATTTAAAAGAGAAATCCATTTATATTCATGGATACAATTGACTCCACCATTGTACCGGTTAGTTATTTTGCTATACTTTACTAAACAAGAGTATCAGCTAAATAAATTACTTTCTCTATTTTCTAACTTTCTCTATTGACTCCTTGTTAATAATTCAAGCAAACTGTTTGTTTTTTGAACAGATCATTTTACTTTAATATGGATTACTCTATCTCATAGAAACTACCGTATAGCAAAAGAGAATAAATATATATATGTATATAGATGCATGTCAGTATTAGTAACTGATGAATCCGTTGAATATGAGTACTAGTATCTATTTTTCATTAGTTTTTTTTAAGTTTTCAAACTTTATATATACACTAATGTTTTGCATAAACACGTAAAATAACAATCAATAATCAAACCACAATATGAAATGGGAAAACAAGACTAAGATCTTTCAACCATAATAAGCGGTCTTTGTCAGAGTCAAAAACCCAACTGAAGTTTTTTACTTAGGAATTTAGTTGGGTTTTTGACACCAACCAAGACCGCTTGTTACGGTTGAAAGATCTTAGTCTTGTTTTCCCATTTCTTATTGTGGTTTGATCATTGATTGTTATTTCACGTGTTTATGTGAAATTTTTTATTAATATATATATATATATAATTTATATATCACATATTATATTTATATATCAATAAACACGTTAAATAACAATCAAGATCAAACCACAATATGAAATATCTTGGTCTTCCTTTCCCATTTCATAATGTGGTTTGATCATTACAATTAAAAGAAACGGTCCAGCGGGCTTTTTTAAAAAAATAAAAGTTTAGTTGGTTTTTTGACACCAACCAAGACCGCTTGTTACGGTTGAAAGATCTTAGTCTTGTTTTCCCATTTCTTATTGTGGTTTGATCATTGATTGTTATTTCACGTGTTTATGTGAAATCTTTTTATATATATATATATATATATATATATCACATATTATATTTATATATCACATAAACACGTTAAATAACAATCAATGATCAAACCACAATATGAAATATCTTGGTCTTGCTTTCCCATTTCATAATGTGGTTTGATCATTACAATTAAAAGAAACGGTCCAGCGGGCTTTTTTAAATAAAATAAATTGAAAACGAAGGAAACACACAGAAAGACACAGACATAACTCACATCGATATTTTGACCATCGTCGTTATCAGGAGGTGTGAAGAGCGAAGAGTCCCGCAAGAAGGCAGGGCGGTGACTCAGATGAGACTCTTCGCTCTTCACACCTCCTGATGACGACGATGGTCGAAATATCGATGTGAGTTATGTCTGTGTCTTTCTGTGTATTTCCTTCGTTTTGAATTTATTTTATATATATATACTTTAGTAGCAGTTTTTCCGATATACATTATTGGTTAAAAACGACTGAATATTTTCTGTCAAGAAGTTTTTCCCTTAAACTTCAATTTACTCGACTATGGATTTTTCGTTTTGAGAACAAAGGTTGAGGTAATCACTGATTCCTGTCGACAAGAATGGTATAGTGATATGAATACACTATAAATATGGCTTATATTCGGTTTTTTTTCACTTAAATTATAAGTCAGCACATGAAAATTCGTGTATTATATTTCAATTGTGGTTACTATCTGTATTTGTAGCTTTGTATGATATGATTACACTATAAATATGGCTTATATTCGGTTTTTTTCACTTAAATTATATGTCAGCACATGAAAATTCGTGTATATTTGAATTGTGGTTAGTATCTCTATTTGTAGCATTGCATGATTTCAATACACAATATATGATATAATACACAATAATACACAATAATTATATGATACACAATATAATATATTCAAATACACTATAAATATGGCTTATATTCGGTTATTTCACTTAAATTATATGTTAGCACATGAAAATTTGTGTATATTTCAATTGTGGTTACTATCTGTACTATCTGTATTTGTAGCTTTGTATGATATGATTACACTATAAATATAGCTTATATTCGGTTTTTTCACTTAAATTATATGTAAACACATCTAGTTGCGGTTGATGTATGTGTTTATAGAGTATGTTGATATGATTACACACTATAATGAGGCTATAATGACACAGAGGTATATTTATTTTGACAGTAGTCAGAGATGACGGTATTTGTAATCAAATATAGATTTACGCGTGGTTCTTATTTAAAAAGAAGGATGGCTGAGAAGGGAGGGAGGATGCTGTGATTTAACAAGGGTTTTCCATTAAAAGTGGTAACTTGACTGTGTGTTACTGGCGGGATAGGGACGGTTTGGAGAAGGCTATCATTTCTTTTCGACCCAACATCTCTGATAAGCTCTTCTCTAGCTCCTGGGCGACTTTATCTGTCACTTTACCGTAATAAATGGCTTCAGCAAGTCATCCACAGCTGTGTGCTTCTCGTCTACCCCCCCAGTCTATCTTAACCTTTACCCCGTTATACAGGTAAAACCCAGAGAAAACTATAACACATTTCAAAATAAAACTCCGAAAACATATTAATATTCTTACATAACAAGCCAGTGCATTTCAAAAATTGAAAATAAAATCCACTATTAATATTCACCTTTATTTTTATTCAGGTGTTATATCAATTATTAAATTAGTATTTATTTGATTATAAAAAAATATCAAATTAGTTTTCCTTAATTTCGTTCGCAAATTAATAAAAAATGGAATTCTATAACATTAATTCACTATTTATAGGTAATATACAAATAATGTCAGTATTACATTTGGGTCAACATTTTGAAATTGGGTTTTCAAAACAAAATGTATGTTTTCAAGTCCTTTGAGTAAAAAAAGTTTTTATACATTACGACTTTTTTACTGACTGTCTCTAATTTTCTGATTAATCTTCTTTCACTTTGGGGTAATTGCCAAATTAACTTTGCCAGAGACAATTGAACTTTACGAGTTGGATTATAAATATATATAAACTATATTAACACAAAGAACACTCAGAAATGAAACAGAAACTCACTACTATATTTCGATGTCCTCGTCATCAGGAAGCATTAGAATCGTAGTCGCTCCGCAGGCAGACAACGACTATATATTCATTGTATAAGTAGTTATGACCGTAGAATAGAAACAAAACTAAAGTTTATCAGGTATCGGTCAGTTACCTTCAGGTTCAAAAAAAAAAAACTCTCATTAAAATTTCCAAACGAATCATCTCTTTTATATTATAAAATTAATTTTTCATAGTATAAATCTTGACACAGAAAAACTAAGTATTACATTACAAATTATTTTACAAAAAAATATAGTCTGTGGAGTTCTACAACTGTCTACTGTGAATGAACACGTGGCACTCACGTGTTATTATATTGTAAATAAATAAAATAAAAAATATTTATCTTACGAAGATAATGTCGACTTATACAATAAAAAAACAATTACAGACGTGTTAGTAATAAACATACAAGCCTTTTTTAAACTTTATGAATAAAATAATCTCAATATTTACAAAAAAAATGTGGTAATTGAGAAGAAAGTTAATTAGTTAAAACTAACATTCATGTCTTATTGATGAAAAGCAGTTTTTTATTGGGTTTTTGACTCTGACGAAGACCGCTTGTTACGGTTGAAAGTAGGGTTTATACAAAAACCGACATTTTATTAAACCGGTTATCGAATAGTAATTTTTCCAGAAAACCGGGTTTACCTGGTTTCGAATTGTTATAAAAAAATTTGTTTGCTCCAATATTCTGTAATTTGAACAAAAATTTTAGAGCGATAAAAAACAGTTTTTGACCTAAATTATTTACTGTTCAATGTTTTTGATAGTAAAATTTTTTATGCAATTTAGTAGAACTTTGTTCTATTAACAGAAATAATAGTTGACCAGGATTAAATAACTTTAAAAACAATTATTCGTTGTTTATGCATAATTTTCACATATAAGGATTTAAATATTTTTATAATAGTGAAACGAGTTATTCAGTAAAAGGTTCGAATAAATAAAAACAATATATTTTCATATTTTTATAATAACCATATTATTTTATAACAGTATTATATTTATAATAACCATATTATTAAATCGGACCGATATGTTTCCAAGAACCAATAGTGCAATAGTGTTTTCATCGATCTGGTATATTTGACTACATTTGTCATTTTCAAATTTTTTTAAGTGTTATTCATACATTGAAAACCGATATTCTACACTAAAAAACCGGTTTTCGAATTTCATCATTTTTCCAAAAAACCGTTTTTTAAAAAACGACAAACCCTAGTTGAAAGATCTTAATTTTTTTCCCATTTCATATTATGGTTTGGTTATTGATTGTTACTTCACATGTTTATGTGAATTCTTGTTATACATATATTTGTGTGTAACATATGTTTAGGTATAGAAATACCATGTAGGACATGTTTTAATAGGAGCTAAGAAGTCACGAGAATAATAACATTAAAAATGAAATAAATACACCAAAATAATAAAACCTTTTTATTTGAAAGTTAGTAATCGAGGTGAAAACGTATTTTTTTTTATGTTGGTGATTTTTTTTTAAAGTCTATTAGAGATTTTGGTGTTTGCAGTTGGAGAATTACGGTTAACGCAGAGATTGACATGTGCTGGTAGAATTGAGAGGGAAAACAGTACAATCAGGGCCTGCAGTAAATGATTTAAAAGCCGTCACTCCCCCACCCCACCCACGCCTGACCACTTCAACACCGATTAACTTCCTTCCTCTTCTGTCTTTTAATAACCCATGTCACACTCCATGTTTCATCAGCAAATCAATTTCCCCTTGTAATGCCCTTTAATCGGGTTGTCATTCATTGATTATGGAGTCTTTTCAAAGTATTGTTTGAATCTAAAAAATAAAAAAAAACCTACAGCTTTGATATAATCAACTCAATAGAAGAGTCCATCTTAAATGTAATTAATCTTTTGATAATTGAATTTATGAGGAACCCAGAGTAGCTCAAAGGCTAGCATGCTCGCCTTTGAGAGAATTTTTTTGAATGTTCTACATGATTTTCTCAGGTGTTCGGGGAATAAAAAGATGAATTCACCAAATTTTGTTTTTCTTCTTGTTTACTCATTGTAACACTATTTTTTTTAATTAATCGATA
This sequence comes from Hermatobates lingyangjiaoensis, assembly GCA_026182355.1. NCBI lineage: Eukaryota > Metazoa > Arthropoda > Insecta > Hemiptera > Hermatobatidae > Hermatobates > Hermatobates lingyangjiaoensis. The sequence goes on from JAPFBL010000725.1 coordinate 80,348, forward strand.
AAAAACTAATTAACTATTAACTAAATGTCACAGGTTTCAGCCTTACAGTCTAGTCTATTATCATTAGGAAAAAGATTATACCTAAATAACCAATTTCCCTTGTAATGATTTTAATCAAGTTGCATTCATTGATCGTGGAATCAATGAAAGAATGAATATAAATTAAAAAGTAAACTACAGGCTTGTAATCAACTGACTAAAATATCGTTAGGGCAACGAAAAAGTCGATTAATCTTTTGTTAATAATATACGTCTAATATAATAGTATAATAAAACTATTATTATATAATAATATATTATATATTATCTAATAATAGGTATATAATAATATAATACCTCGTATATAATATACGAGGATCCTTGAGTAGCTGAAAGGCTTGCGTGCTTGCTTCTGGACTGGTAGATCCTATGTTCGATTCTCACTCTACCCTACATTACTTCACTCAGCAGATGAAAAAAAATCTACGTGCTTAGTTCTTTCGGAAGGATGCTAAGTCGTTAGATCGGCGAGCTTGCATGATATTAGCTTCTTGTTCAAGTTTCTTAGTCTAGAAGTATAGTTAAGTTAGGAAAAATTTAGGACTTGATTGTTGAATCAAACCGGAAATATAGCTCGTCCATTACAAAAATGGGTGCCAAATAATAAATGAGCCACACTTTACTACTTCTAAAACAGAATTAAAGGGACACGGCTATAAGTGTAGGCACTAAAAAACAAAAACAAAATAATATGTAACAGGTGGTTTTAATTAAACCGACTCCCTCTCCCCAAAAGATCAACAAGTACTGACGCAAAATAGCGCCTAAGTATTTTCCTTCGCTTTTAGATGCTTAGAGTGATATTAAATGCTGTAAATTTTGCGTTATGTGGTAAAGAAATCTATTATGCTAATTCCGTAAATTTCGTAGACGATAAAGTTCAAACCAGTTTGTTCATCATTAGTTGTGCAATCCGTAATTGTGTGGTATTTACTCATTCTGAGGTAAAATGGATAAACCAACAAAAGTCTCCACACAAATGAAGTTTTATTCAACGTGTTTCGAACACTTTGTGTTCATCATTAGGAAGACACTATAATACAAATTATATCTAATTAGTTGAATTGAATTCTCTTAATTGAATTTTATTATTTCACTCTAATTTTTGTAACTAATTAGATATAATTTGTATTATAGTGTCTTCCTGATGATGAACAAAAAGTGTTCGAAACGCGTTGAATAAAACTTCATTTGTGTGGAGACTTTTGTTTGTTTATCCATTTTACCTCAGAATCAGTTTGTTCATATTCCTATGGACACAGTACGCCACATCCGTATGTTTTTTTTTTTTTTTGAAAACAGAACAGCCAAATTAATAAATACCTAACTAATAGTAATGATGAGTTTTAAAAGTAAACACATTTGAAGCTAAAAAAAACTTTGTCATATGCTTAAACTATCTTTGAGGACTCAATATTACGTGCGTAATCCTCTCTTACATGTATACTTCAACGGTGTCCACAGGATTGTAAAAATACATTTCACGCGATTTAATTCTCTAATATATATATATTTGTAAAATTTGGTAGCAGTCCTTCATTTAAGCATATTTCGTTGAACAACTGACCGTATTTCACTGATGTCATTTTCTTCACCAGTTTTTCAAGGTTTCTGAATACCTTCTTCTTTCCTTCATCCAAACGTTGGAGAATGTTAATTAAGTGGGAACCTGACATGTTTCGACTGGCTTCCAGTCATCTTCAGGGTAATTAAAAAGGAGAAAATGAGTCCTTGGAGATGGTAATAAGACACAGTTTACATTAATAGTTTTAAGTAGCTGCTCTTGGTCCTGGCTCTTAAGAGCTACTGGCTGAATTGGGTTGGATGGTGGGGTGGTGGTGTTGACAGTCTTGAGAGTCTTAAGAGCCAGGACCAAGAGCAGCTACTTTAAACTATTAATGTAAACTGTGTCTTAATAACATCTCTAAGGACTCATTTTCTCTTTTTAATTACCCTGAAGATGACTGGAAGCCAGTCGACGAAACCTTATCCTCGGGTGAGGTCCCACTTAATTATATTCTTCTTAACGTTATGGATCCTTGAGTACGCGTAGTCTATTTTGAAGGTATTCAGAATACTGATCTTCGTAATAAAGGTTATGTGTATGCCTGTTATTTGGTTATCGGTTTGACTGATGTGTTTCGAATTGAGATATTGTTAAACATTGTCAAAGAGAGAGTTGGAGTAGCCGTTGTAATGAGGGATTGTTTGTATATATCATATCATATATATATAATATATATAATATATATATGAAATGTCACTAAAAACATGCTATAAGTTGTACATCAGGCCAGAGTTTACCTCAGTCAAGAATCCGGCTATTTGTAAAGAAATTTTACAGCTTTTATCGTCATAGTATTACCTGATTCTGTGTTTAGGCTTTTTTCTATCAAACTTTTTAATAATTCTAAAAAAAATAAATAGCATTCTACCAATTAGTATTAATTATATCGACATTTTTCAAAAGTACTGTGTCAGTTGTTCAGAAATCTGAAAATATGATGCTGCCATCGCAAACGAACATCGAAAACTTACATTTTCCTCAATCCAAAAAAAAAAAATGAAAACGTAAGGATAATTTATTTCTAAGATAACAGTATTAGTAGTTTACATTTTATTATGTATTTTCTAAGAAGTGTTATATGTTTCACAATTTCTTTGTTTCGAAGGCCTGTTAATGGATTAAATAAATACCAAAATGTTGGTATTTAAAGATCGTTTGAAACTTTGAGAATAGATTGTGCCCAGAATAGATATTTCTGCTTTACATTATCATTAGATTGGGTTTATTGGAATATATATATATATCAATGATCAAACCACAATAATAAAATGGGAAAACAAGACAAAGATCTTTCAACCGTAACAAGCGGTCTTCGTCAGAGTCAAAAACCCAACTGAAAGTCTGGGACAAAACCAGAAGTAGTTGCTTTGAGTAGCTGAAGCTAACGCTATACCTGTATATATGATCAAACCACAATATGAAAATGGAAAACAGGACTAAGATCTTTCTACCGTAACAAACGGTCTTTGTCAGAGTCAAAAACTCAACTGTTTGCTTGTTACGGTTGAAAGATCTTAGTCCTGTTTTCCCATTTTCATATTGTGGTTTGATCATTGATTGTTATTTCACGTGTTTATGTGAAATCTTTATATATATATATACACTTTAACACAGAGAAAAGAACACAGAAAGACACTACAGAACTCACTTCGATATTTGGACATCCCTCGTCATCGGGAAGAAGTGCGAAGTACTCGCGTTGAGAAGTAAACTGCTACTCAATATATATATATATATATATCAATATATATATATATCAGTTGACTTCGTCCCTCCGTCAATTCACTTTTTCTTCTGAGGATGACCGCCATAATGGTCGAAAATTGAAAAGTGAGTCTTTCTTATGTTTCTGTCTATGAGTCACAGTTTATTTATGTATATATATATATATGTACATATAAATGATCGACCGTGAAGTATAAACAAAATAAAAGTTTATCCCGACTCAGTCAGTTCTTCAGGTTCAAATTAAACTGTCATTTTCAACGTTTCCGTTTTTATTAACCTTTTTCATATTCAGAAATATACAATTTTGAAAAAAAAAAACAAACTTAAGTTTAACTATTAATTTAAGTTAAACTTAAGTTTCAAAAGTTTAAGCTTCTATCTATGAAAAAGGTATTAAATAAACACCGAAACGTTGGCAATGAGAGTTTAATTTGATCCTGAAGATCTAACCGAGTCCTGGATAAACTTTAGTTTTGTTTCTAGTGCACGGTCGATACTTTTATCAAAATGTATATATAAATTTATATCATACATATGTACATAAAATGTATAAGCCATAACGGACTATAACGGATTAAAGTTGTGTAACCTCGATTTGACAACACTACCAACGGCAAACTGTTCATAAGAGTATATATAATATACTCTTGGTGAATGGAATGGAAATTCAATAATTGACAATAAAGTTCCCAAAAGTAAATTTAATAAACATACAGAATACATTTACACACTGACGGTTTTAATCTTCGTGATTAACCATCATCAGGAGGAAGTGCGGAGAGAAGACACATCGCACCCATTGAACGTCATTCCATTTTCTTTTTCTCCTGATAATAGTTAAACTAAAAAAAAAAATTAAAACTGTAATTATCATCAATCATTTAATCACGACAAATATAGAATATTGCAGTCAGTTTTGTTTTTTTTCTGTTTGTTTGTTTTTTCTTGTGTTGTTATTATATATATATATATATAAATTCAAAACGAAGGAAACACACAGAAAGACACAGACATAACTCACATCGATATTTCGACCATCGTCGTCATCAGGAGGTGTGAAGAGGGAAGAGTCCCGCAAGAAGGCAGGGCGGTGACCTGCCCTGCATATACATATATATCAGTGGCGACTCCTGACCTTTTTCTTTAGGCATGCAATTTTCAAAGAATAAAAGAAATACAGAGAAATATCCGTCTAGTTCTCATGTTCAGTCTTTTCATGTTGCACAAAAGGATAATGATGTATTAAAAACATTTTATGGGGATTTGAATCAGGTTTTATTTGGAAATACTTTTAACATTAACTTATATTAACCAATACAATAAAAATAGGCAAAAATGTTTTTATTAAAGAAAGAGATACACAATACATCATTTGAATAAAAATTCTTGCAAAATTCTTCGATAACAAAACCATAAAACTTCTCTCTATCTGCATGAGATCTTTAAGTAAATGTCTTTCAATTGAAATGGGGATAAATTAGACAATCGCTCTTCACTTTGGAGCTTGTAAATAACTTTATTCTTTTGAGGCAGAAATCGATCTCTCAACACTTGCTGTTGTTATGGGAATAGTCATAACCAATCATGAGTTTATAAATTTCCGGAAGACCTGTGTGCAAATCACTTTCTTCCAGTATGTATTTGAGGAGCTCAGCAATCCTGAGTTGCAGTGTATGCAAACTTCGTTCTTGTTTCTCTTGGCAATTAAGACCATTTTCATTAACCAAGAAATGATAAGAGTAATACACCCTGACTTTTAATCTCGTGATTAACCATCATCAGGCGCAAGTGCGATAGAATACACATCGCACCCATTGAACGTCATTCCATTTTCTTTCCTCCTGTAATAGTGAAACTAAAAAAAAAATGAAACTGTCAATTATCATCAATCATTTAATCACGACAAATATAGATATTGCAGTCAGTTTTGTTTTTTTTTCTGTTAGTTTGTTTTTTCTATGTTGTTATGATATATTATATATAATTCAAAACTGAAGAAACACACAGAGACACAGACATAACTCACATCGATATTTCGACCATCGTCGCATCAGGAGGTGTGAAAGGGAAGAGTCCCGCAGAAGGCAGCGGTGACCTGCCCTGCATATGCATATATATATATATATATACATATTTCGTTTACCATTCGGCCTACCACTCAGTTAGCTTCAGCTACTCAAAGAGACTACTTCTACCCGATGACGACGACTGTCGAAATATCGTTGTGAGTCTTTTGTGTGTGTCTTTATTTGTTTTTTCTCTTTCATGTGTTAACTATATATATATATATATATATATATATATATATATATATATATACATATAGGAGAGTCATAATTTGCTCTAGATTGTTATGTTATTAATAAAGATTCGAATAAGCAAATAAGCATGCTTTTAATTTTATGTATAGTTTATAAAATCCTCGAAGTTATAAGGAATTGGGTAAGAGATTAATGTAACGACGTATAAAATGAAATTTATAATTTTTAAGTGGATAATTAGTTGACATTATTACAGATATTAAGCTAAAAAAAAAAAAAAAAAGTGCAAAATGAATAGGAGCATCTTTCTCGCAGAGGGGGTGACTTTTAACGGCTCCAATATAGGAGTACAGACGCAGTCTACGTTCATTATTTATACGGAAGGAGGTTTAGGGGGTGCTTCACCCTCTAAGAAGGGTGAGGGTTCACTGCCCCTTTATAGACTAAGATCCTAATTACTAACAGTTTGAAAGAAAGGGTGGGGGGAGGGGGAGAAATACATTCCACTTTCCTTGCTGTCGCAATTTATTATATTACAATAATATAAGGTGCTTTTTGCGGTGTTTTAATATTATCTGCGGTAATTTATTTCTACCAGATAAAAATAACCGACTTCACTATTGCAGTTGATGTTTTGAAAATAACCATGGTTGCCAGATAAAGCTCAAATATTATTATATATATATAGTTCAATATAGACAAAGAAACAGAGAGAAATCAAAAGAACACACTTACAGTCTCTAATTTTCGGTTTGAACCGTCTTCAGGAGAGATAAGAGAGGGAAACCAAGCGCACTGGTTCAGAGACGGTTGGAGACCAACAGTGTTGCCGCATCCGCGCCCGGTCACAGAAAATAAGGTAGACAGGAATCAATTTTTAATTGCATTAAATTAATGGAATATGAAAACAATAAATAAATAAAAGAAAAAAATTGAAAAAATTAAGGGATATTCGTTAACATGTATCAATTTTTTCAATTTTTTCTTCAATTTTTCCTTTCAATTTTTTCAATTTTTTTCAATTTTTTCTTTTATTTATTTATTGTTTTCATATTCCATTAATTTAATGCAATTATAAATTGATTCCTGTCTCTGAACCAGTGCGCTTGGTTTCCCTCTCTTATCTCTCCTGAAGACGGTTCAAACCGAAAATTAGAGACTGTAAGTGTGTTCTTTTGATTTCTCTATGTTTCTTTGTCTATATTGAACTATATTTGTTCTTTTTGGATCGTATTTCCAACGAAAAAGTATTATATATATATATATATAACTTTGAATTACACAAAACAGGACACAGAAAAGATAATAAAAAGAACACTTACAGAATTCAATATTTCGAACTGTTGTTCGTCATCAGGAGAGTAGACTAGAAGAGAGGACGAAGTGAGAGAGATCTCCCCTCGTCGAAGAACGGAGCGCGAATGAAAAACAGCTGGAATCTTCAAGTTCCAATACAGCTTGATAAGAAATAAATACCTAATAAAATTACACAATGTAAGATAAATAGTAAGAAAATAAAAATAATAATATGAAATAAATATATATAATTTCTAAATAATAACAAATAATTTATAATTTTTCTTAAAAATAGAAAAAAAAACAATAAGAAACAAACGAAACAAGAATACAAGAAGAAAGAAAAATTAAAGAAAACGTTAAGTTATTTGATTAGAATCAAATAAGTAACTAATAATTGAAAACTCTTCGTTAGGAGTCAAAAGCCAAACTGAAACTCTGAACCGTTTGTTATGGTTGAAAGATCTTAGCCTTAATTCCTTTTTCATATTGTGGTTTGATAATTGATCATACATATGGTAAGATTCATGATGTATGTTGTAAAGTAAGAATGCTTGATTTATAAGATAAGTAATTATTTTAGTTGAGAAGGCAGGAGAATGTTAATCAAGAAATAAGATGGCCTAAGAAAGTAAGCAAGAAGGGAGCAGGTTGATTTACCAGGTGGGTGTCATTCATTACCTTAAGTAGCTTTACCCGAAAACCTTTCCTTCCTCTTTTACACTTTCTCCATTTTCACGATGTAAACTTCACTAAACCAAAATTTATACGTAAAAAAAGAAATAATATAACACTTTTATTCTATTATCTATGATTGTTATTATTACAGGAGTTATTAACATATTAAAAATATAATAAACACAAAAAATCATAAGTTTGTTGTATATTTATCTACTATATATTTACGTAGAATAATTACATTTTCATTAAAAACAATATTTATGTTTTTTTTTTTTGGTTTGAATTGCATTCAAAAAAGATATAATTCAGTTAGTTATCTTTATAATCCAATGAATAACCCAACTCTCTAATTTGCCTAGCCTGAGGTAATGTGGGAAACAGTTCCAGGCTAGTGTACAAGGAGAAAAGGGGGTGTGTTAGTTGGTAGTCTGGTTTACTGGGAGCCCAGCACAATGTGCGTAAATACATTTCACCTCCTTGCCACCCCCCCCCCCCACCCCCAAACTCTCATTTGAACCCTATATAATCAAACCACAATAAGAAATGGGAAAAGAAGACTAAGATCTTTCAACCGTAACAAGCGGTCTTCGTCAGAGTCAAAAACCCTATTGTCAGTTGGGTTTTTGACTCTGGCGAAGACCGCTTGTTACTGTTGAAAGATCTTAGTCTTGTTTTCCCATTTCTTATTGTGGTTTGATCATTGATTGTTATTTCACGTGTTTATGTGAAATCTTTTTATTGAACCCTATATATATATAATTATATATATATATATCAAAAAAGTGTATATATATATATATATACACTTTTTTGATGAAAATACGACCCAAAACGGACAAATACAGTTCAATGTACATAAAGAAACGTAGACAAAATTAAAAACACACACTTACAGTCTCTAATTTTTGGTTGAAGACGGTTCAAACCGAAAATTAGAGACTGAAAGTGTGTGTTTTTAATTTCTCTATGTTTCTTTATGTACATTGAACTATATATATATATAGTTCAATATAGAAAAAGAAACATAGAGAAATCAAAAGGACACACTTACAGTCTCTAATTTTCGGTTTGAACCGTCTTCAGGAGAGATAAGAGAGGAAAACCAATGGCACTGGTTCAGAGACGGTTGGAGACCAACAATGTAGCCGCATACGCGACCGGCCACAGAAAATAAGGTAGACAGGAATCAATTTATAATTACAATAAATTAGTGGAATATGAAAACAATATATAAATAAAAGAAAAAATTGAGGGACAAACAGAGAAATTGATACATAAATAAAAGTACCGACTAAGCTATGATAGAATAAAATAAAACTGAGAAACAAATAAAAATAATATATAATTAATAATAATAATTAATAATAATAATAATGATAATAAATGAAATAATTTTAAAAAATTGAAAATTGATGATAAAATATGAAAAGTCAAGGATCTTTTAAACATTATCGCTTTTGATTGAGGCCAGGTGCACTGCGCGCACTTAATAGCCAAATATGGGCTTTTTTGGAGGCTCGTAGTGTGAGATCTTTGCAGTCAGGGGGGATTTGTCGCAGAGAAAGTGTATAAAGATAAGAAAAAGTGAAAAAGTATATATATATATATATATATATATCCACTCAAAATTCGAAAAAACAATCCAAACTGGACGCAAATCAGTTCAAAAATGAAGAAAAGTAACACACAGAGAAAGAAATACACTTATAAACTCAAATTTTTGGATGATCCGTCTTCAGGAGAAAAGAGAATGGGCGACCAGCACGGCGGAAACACAACGGCAGGAAACCGTCCCTGGCAACCGACCGTCAAGTGTGTAAGTGTGTCTCTTTCTCTGTGTGTTGCTTTTCTTCATATATATATATATATATGTGTATATTGGCAGCAGATTCTCTTGTAAACATATTTATTAAAGTAGACGGCAGCTTCAGCATTCACGACCTTTTTGCTGGTGTTTTCTAGTTTTCTAACTAGAAGAAAACTTAACTAAGGTCGTGAATGTGGAAGCTGCCGTCTACTTTAATAATATATATATATATATTTGGACGTGTATAGTTTACAAAATCAAAGGATTTGCAATGGTAATAATATATTGTTGATTTAATAATGTGTAGGAATGAAAAGCTGTAATGCAGGGGGTAGGAAAGTTTTAGTCAAGTTAGCTGACTTATAATAAAAGTTGATGAGGCATTTGGCATTGGGGGGGGGGGGGGGGGCAGAGAAGGCAGTTGACTGGTGTTACTTGCGTGATTAGTAAAGTGTGATTGTGGTGGTTGTTGTGGGTGTAAGAGGAGAGATTAAAGACAGGGCTTTAAAGGATGTGTGGGGCTTTAAATCTGTGTGAAAGAGGTGTATCCCAGCCACTTGCACCAGCAAACGCTTTCCTTGTTTCACACACACACACATATATACACTCCTATATATATATAAAAGATTTCACATAAACACGTGAAATAACAATCAATGATCAAACCACAATAAGAAAATGGAAAGCAAGACTAAGATCTTTCAAACCGTAACAAGCGGTCTTCGTCAGAGTCAAAAACCCACTGAGTCAGTTGGGTTTTTGACTCGACGAAGACGCTTGTTACGGTTGAAAGACCTTAGTCTTGCTTTCCCATTTTCTTATTGTGGTTTGATCATTGATATATATATATAATAAATAAAAACGAAGGAAACACACACAAAGACACAGACATAACTCACATCGATATTTCGACCATCGTCGTCATCAGGAGGTGTAAAGAACGAAGAGCGAAGATTCCCGCAGGATGGCAGGCCGGCGACTGAACTGAGTTCAGAACTGCCTTCCTGCGGGACTCTTCGCTCTTCGCTCTTCACACCTCCTGATGACGACGATGGTCGAAATATCGATGTGAGTTATGTCTGTGTCTTTCTGTGTGTTTCCTTCGTTTTGAATTTATTTTATATATATATATATATATATATATATACACTCTTGCCCTCTTCCTCTAAAACCATTCTCTCAACACCATGTCTTAAAACTCAATTTCTTTCCTTTCCTACATTCATCCACTCAGGAGCAAACTTTCTTTTCTTCTTGCTATCACTACTGCGCTAATTTTTCACTTTTCTTCCTCTATCAATCCAAATCACAATTTCTACTTCACAACAGTTTCTAAAACATTATTTTCATCGCTATTCTTTCTCAGTTTCTATTTCTAAAACTATATCCCTGTCTATTGTTTCAAGGTTTCTATTTCTAAAACATTATTTTAAGTTCTATTGTTTAGAAGTTCTATTTCTAAAACATTATTTTGAGTTATATTGTTTAGAGGTTTCTATTTCTAAAACATTATTTTTATTTCTATTTATTCTAAGCTTCAATTCCTGAAACATTAATTTCATTGCTATCCTTTTCTTATTTCAGAAATATTTAATGCATTGTCGTTTTTGGTTACTTTAGAGGTAAAAATAATTAACATAAATTGACATAAATTAATATAAATGACATATTATAATCATAATATAATACATGATCAAACCACAATATGAAATCGGAAAATAAGACTAAGATCTTTCAACCATAACAAGCGGTCTTCATCAGAGGCAAAAACCCAACTGTTCGCTTTTTACGGTTGAAAGATCTTAGTCTTGTTTTCCCATTTTCATATTGTGGTTTGATCATTGATTGTTATTTCGCGTGTTTATGTGAAATCTTTTTAAATAATACATTGTGTATTATTTATTCAGAACTAACTGCTAGCTCTTACTCTTATTGATAACACTAGTTAGATTAAGCCTGTTATCACTCACTTGTGTTAAAATCAGTCAAACAGATGTTAGGATATAGAAAGTATGATTGTTTATTTCATTTTCACTAAACTATGCGATGTTTTATTAGCCTTAAATAACCCTTATATGCTAATCTTAATTAAATAGTCCAAATTAATATTGTATTCTTATTAAATATATTTTAATTGAGAAATAGAAATTTGATGTCTACTATAATGAGGAATAACTAACAGCTAATAAGTATTAAAGGATACAAGAGAGAGAGAGAGGAAAAGTTGTGATTCGAGGTAGTTAGATAGAGAAAGAGTTTGTCTCAATACCTTTGGGAGTAGTGAAATGTTTACCGGAATATCAAGTCTGACGAGGGGTGTAATAGAGGAGGTGGAGAGGGTGTGGGTGTGCATCTGTCAAAGGGCTTTGGGGGTGGGAGGGGGGGGGGTTGAATCAATATAGGGCTTGTAAGTTACAAGTCGCAATCCTCCATACCCTTCTGTCTTTTACCTTCTCTAAACCTCATCCCTTCTCTCTCAATACCAAAAACATTCATTCTCTATTACTTCCTTGCATATTCAAATACACACTTACTATCTTATAAATTAGTATTTTTGCATACTAATCTACACTATTATATAAAAGGGAATGTCTTCTAATACGGTGTCTGTCTGTACGACTTAATTGCTACCTACTAATGAACTGTATCAAATTGATAATTGAGCATATCTAATTACTTTAATTAAATTATATAAATATTGATAAAAGTATTGACCGTGGAATAGAAACAAAACTAAAGTTTACCGGGATTCAGTCAGTTTAGAAAAAAAAAAAGTGTTTTTAAATAAAAACCGAAACGTGCCAATGAAAGTTTAATATGACCCTGAAGAACTGACCGAGTCCTCATAAACTATAGTTTTGTTTATATTTTTATATACTTATAAAAACTGAAATTTTGTCCCCTATCTTAAAAATTTTTATTTTTGCACATAAATAATGATAATCTACACTATTCTCTATTAGTCCAGTTATACCGTTGACATTTAAACTCTTTCATTCTAACCGCTTGTTTCTTGTTCATTATTGACCTTTGACCTTCTCTTTATATTAACCTGTACTAATCTTTTTAATCTATTAATAGCAATGACTAAGCATGAGTCATCGATTTTAATTTAACATGTCACTTGGCCAACTCCTTTTCCAGTTGAACCCTGTTAGCAGGAGGTTAGTTCGTAGGATCGAATCTCTCAGTCTTAAGATCGTGAATGCCGAGACTGCGGTTAATTTTAATGATACCTGTTTAAAAGAGGATCTGATGCCTATTTATACCAATATTATATAAAAGAGAATATCTTCTAATACGGTGTCTGTCTGTACGTATTAATTGCTACCTACTAATGAGCTTTATCAAATTGATAATTAGGCATGTCTAATTGCTGTAATTAAATTACATAAATATTGATAAAAGTATCCAGCGTAGAATAAAATAAAACTCAAGCTTATCAGTTCTCGGTCAGTTTAGAAAACAAAAAAAAGTTTTAAATAAAAAGGTTCCTTACTGAAAATCAATAACAAGCACCCTACGAGACACCAATAATTAATGTAATTATTTTATTAGAAATTATACTCATTAAACCAAGTATCTTATATCAATAAAAATCAAAAATATTGCATCGTTTATCACCTAGCAAATTCTCCGCTTCTGAGAATACACACAACTCACAGCCCATTCCACAACACCAAAATTTATTTCATAATACCATATTCATAAACCGAAACGTTGGCAAAGTTTAATTTGAACCAAGTCTTGATAAACTTTAGTTTTGTTTAAATTATATACTTATAAAACCTGAAATTTTGTCCCCTATCTTAAAAAATATTATTTTTGCGTATAAATAATGATAATCTATACTATTATATTAAAGGGAATGTCTTCTAATACGGTGTCTGTCTGTACGACTTAATTGCTACCTACTAATGAGCTGTATCAAATTGATAATTAGGCATGTCTAATTACTGTAATTAAATTAAATTAAATTTTGTCTTGGAATAATAGATCACCTGCCCTACTGGTCGGATTTGATTGCATTTAATTACATTGACTTATCCCTTGATTAAGTGAAATAAAATTCTTATTTAGAGATTTATTAAAAAAAAAACTTGTAATGTTCTAATCAGTTAAGATGATATGTTAAATGTAAATAGTTAACCCCAATAAAACATGTGTTTTCTGATACATTGCATGGAGTGATGGATGGTTGGCGAAGAAAGTGTTTGGCTAATCAAACAAAACATCCGTTGGTTGTTAACGAGTTTAACAACTCTTATTATGTTTACTTATAGTAAAGTTGAGTGTAGGCCTCTCCAGATTTTTTTTTCTTAGTTTTTATTCCTGTTTGGATAGAATATTTATAGGTAAGGCAGAACAGCGTCTGTTAGGTTAGCTATTATGCTAATAATTAAATAACAAATCAAGCTTTTCTAAAGGTAACATGGCATTCACTGGTAGTTATCGAAGTTTGCCGGGTCAGCTAGTTATGTATAATTGTTGATACAGTTTAACAACTTTCTTTATTATGTTTACCTGTAGTAAATTCGTGTTTAGGCCACTCTAAATTTTTTCTTAGTTTTTATTCTTGTTTGGATTGAATACTTATAGGTAAGCAGGACAGCGTCTGTCAGGTTAGCTATTTTGTTAGTAATTAAAGACTAAATTAAGTTCAGTTAAAGTTAAGACCACATTCAGTCATTGTTAGGTGGTACAAATTGTGCTGGGTCACCTAGTCATTATATAAATGATGACGTATGAAAGATGAATGGCGTTGAGGAATATCCTACATCTCCTGATGACGGCAATCTTATCAAAATATCGAGGTATTTTGTTATTATTACTGAGGTTAGTATTATTAATATTAGAACAATGAATCTCCGTCTTATCTTGTATATTGTTGCTGTAGCTCTGACCGGTTTGGGTGTCACCCAACTTCAAAAAGAACTCTTTTCTTTCATTCAAAAAAGAGTTATTTTTGAAGATGGGTGACACTCAAAACCAGTCAGAGAGTTACAGCAGCATTATACGAGGTAAGACGGTGATTTATTGTTCTAATATTAATAACATATATCAGTTCTGTGTTTCTGTTTTTGCTTTTCAATTATTCATCAAAATCCAAACCATAGTAAGAAATTAGGGAAAAGATTAAGATCTTTCAACCGTAGCAAGCAGTCTTCATCAGAGTCAGAATAACTTGAGAAGTCATTCTTAAGATGGTAGATAGTGACATTATTTAGAGGAAATCGCCTCCTGATGGTGTTAATGTTTAAAACAAGCCGAACTACAAAGATATATATTATATAAAGTGTTGTTTGTTTGTTTTCTAACGCCCACACTTATAAGGCGTTGTTTTAGGGGTGGAATTGTGGCTCATTTATTATTTGGCACCCATTTTAGTAATGGGCGAGCCACATCACCTGTTGCTTCTACATTGGGAGTTCTAAATTTTAGCTAATTCTAAATTTAGCTAAGAGTAGAAATATTTAACGAGTAACTGTAATTGTTGGGGGCCAGGCTAGCTCAGTGGTTACGTGCTCACCTCTGAACTAATAGGACCGGGGTTCAATCCTCATCTGGCCCTCGATTTATTCACGCGGGAGGTGAATAAATCTGAGCACGTCATCCCTCGGAGAAGGACGTTAAACCGTCGGTCCCGAGCCTGTACGATGTCAGGTACTCGTTAAAGATCCCTACTCTAAATACATTTGAGTTAGGCAAAATTTAGTACTCCCACTGTAGAATCAATCTTCATTGTGTGGTATCACAAAGGGCCAATGTTTGGCCTACGTTTGTTCCCTTGTGGGACTGCCACTGCAACCTAACCTAACCTAACTGTAATTGTTGTTTGTAGTCCGGGGTTCGATCCCCACCTGGCCATCGTTTGCTCACGTGGGAGTTGAATAATCTGAGTACGACGTCCCTCAGAGAGTACGTTAAGCCGTCGGTCCCGAGCCTATTCGATGTCAGGTACTCGTATTTAGATCCCTGGTACCTGATCAGGTACGTTAAAGTGATCAGGTACGTTAAAGTAATCAGGTACTCTAAATGCACTTGAGTTAGTCAAAATTTAGGACTCCTAATGTAGAATTATTGTCTGGTATCACAAACGCCCAATGTACAGCATTTAGCTCTCATATAGTTCTCATATGGGACTGCCACTGCAACCTAACCGAACCTTACTTATTTAACTTTAGATGTAATGTCGTAATAGAAGTATAATGCTAAAATATATAATAAAAATACTTTTATACATTATTTTCGAATAATTCTTGAATAATATTATTTTGTCTTGAGGTTGAGAAAAAACAGAATCAATTTAAAATTAAACAGAAAGGCTAATATTGGAGCTTTCATCTGAGAGCTCTTTCTTGGTTTACTTTGTATTTTGATCTTACTTTTTTTTCCTTTGTGTCATCTATTGACAATCCAATTAACTTTCTAATTTGGTTTTCTTACTTTTTTTTTATTTCCTTTTACATTTTAGTATACCTACTTGTTAACAATATAAACAAAAAAATCTGGAGTGGTCTACACTCAACTTTACTATAAGTCAACATAATAGCATACTTCTTGAGTATATAATAAATAATGTTCGATTTAGGTATAATATAAATGTCTAAATGGGAGATGTTTATTAGTCTTTCATTTCTGTATATACCACAGATAGTGATTGATTCACTTATCAAAATATATGATTATTTTTGAATATCACAACACTGATGCATATAATATCATAAGTATAATTTGACCTCTTTCTACACTGAATATTTAAGACAACTTTTAACATTTAAAACTTTAAAATATTTCTATTTGGTCTGACAAATGGTCTAAGAAAAAAAGTCGTTTTATGATAATTCTTAATTTAAGATGTCCGATAATTTCACTTATTTTTCTTCAAAGATGTTTTCAATTTTGAATGATGTTTACATTTTTGGTCGTTTATAGAATTACTATACTGGGAGTTTCATGAGTTCCTAGAATTTAATAAAAACCACCTCTCTTTCTATTTCTCAAAAATTAAATATAACAATACACTCTGAGTGAGTGTATTTTTCTCCTGCCTATTGTACTCTCCTATATGGTTGCTTTGAATGTATATTGAGAAAATGTAAAAAGTATAGTAATTAGCCAGCTTACATACTCAAATCAGAGTCAAAGCCAGCTAAGGTTTAAGACAAGTCAAGGTCAAAGTATGATAATCATGCTAATATAAAACTAGTGCTGATAATCATTGTTAAACTAGTCACATCATTTCTAGGCTATATGGTAGTATTTGTTGAAAATTGATATTCCACCCAAAAATAGACGTTATATTGTAAAGTTGGGTTTTTGACTCTGACGAAGACCGCTTGTTACGGTTGAGAGACCTAATAAAAAATAACATAATAACAAGTTAATCTGGCTGATTGATGTATATATATTATATATATATATATACCTGTTGAGAAGAAGATTTTCTGCCTATTTATACCAAATATAGATATATATGCGATAATAATAATAAGCAGTGACACATAAACTGAAACACAACAAAGACTCACTTTTCAATATTTCGACCGTAATGGCGGTTTTTGTTGTGTTTCAGCTTATGTGTCACTGCTTATTTTAATTGTTATCTGTCCTGCCGGACCCTTTTTTCGTTTATCATTGTATATATACATATATTATATATTATATATATATTTATATATATATGTTATATATATATACATTATTGAAAATGACACCAAATTTAGCTGATACCTGTTTCTTAACAAGTTTCTCAATTTTTCTAAATAACACTCTCGTTATTTCGTCTACACAATAAAGTACATCTCCTATGGTCGACATGTTTCGAATGACCAACATTCATCATCAGGACGTGAATAAGATCTAATGTGAAAACCTGGTTTATTATATACACAGAGAAGGTAGAAGGGGGTTTTTTTCCATAAAGTTTAAGTATAGTTGGGCGTTAATCTGTGTGGTGAGTGGCCTCCCGGCCTGCGTCGCTACCCGCAAGGGTTTCTGGCTGCCCTTGATGCGAGCTAAACAGCTTCAAAATACGGCTACGGTTTCGGTTGATCATTCGAAACATGTCGACCATAGGAGATGTACTTTATTGTGTAGATGAAATAACGAGAGTGTTATTTAGAAAAATTGAGAAACTTGTTAAGAAACAGGTATCAGCTAAATTTGGTGTCATTTTCAATAATGTGTGTATCAAGGAAGGACTGCTACCAAAATTTACGAGTATATATATATATATACACTTAAAATAAGCTGTAACAAATAGAAAGAAACATAACAAAGACTCACTTTGCGACCGCCATAACAGTCGAAATATTGAAAAGTGGGCCTTTGTTATATTTCTCTTTATGTGTGAGAATTTATTTTAAGTGTAATCTGTCCTGCTGGACCGTTTTTCATTTATCATGGTATATATATATATATCATGTATATATGTAATATAGGTATATATATACTATATATAGGTATATATAGTATATATAGGTATATATATAATTATATATAATATATATAATATATATGAAAACAAACCACAAGGAAAAAAAAGAAAACAGATGGAAAAAAATGCTCTGAGGCCTTTCAATTTATGTCATCAGAGAGCAAACAAGGTAAGAACTAGAAAGTAACATAAAAGGTATGTACAAGGAAGGTAACTACAGTTACCTTCCTTGTACATACCTTTTATGTTACTTTCTAGTTCTTACCTTGTTTGCTCTCTGATGACATAAATTGAAAGGCCTCAGAGCATTTTTTTCCATCTGTTTTCTTTTTTTTCCCTTGTGGTTTGTTTTCATTGATTGCATCACGTGTTTATTGTGATTTATCTGCATATAATATATATATATATATATATTATATATGCAAATTTTGGTAGCAGTCCTTCCTGTATACACTCATTGTTGAAAATAGGACCATATTTAACAAAAAAAAAAGCATGTTTCAGCTAAATATAGTCTAATTTTTAACAATATATATATAGATATATATACACACACATATATATATATATATATATATAGAGTTTTGTTAATGTATCTTTCAGGGAGAGTATTTAGAAAGTATTTGAAAAGTTAAAATAAATATTGTTTATTCAATTAATATTAACTTCCATAATTCTGATGCACTAAGGCATCATATTAAAATGTTCTATATTAAAAAATTAACCGAACTAATAATCAGAATTTAAAAGAAAGATTTGAATAAATCTTAACATTATATTTAAAGACAAAATAATTTACAGAGAAAAAGGTAAAAAATGAATAAAATAATCTGAAAGAATAAAGTAAGTGGTTTGAGAAGGCTATTAAAGAAGTGAGAGGAGGAGGTGGTTGTGGGGGGATGATGAGGGGAAGTATGAGGAAAGGTTAGGGTGGTGGGGGTTCTGCAAGGTGGTTAGAGGGAGGTGAAGTGTGGTGGTGGTGAAAAGGGGGGGAGGGGGGTCTTTTTATATTGAATAAGTAATATTTGAAAAAAAAGGGGGGGTGAAAAATAGCAATTAGAGCGAGGGTGAAGAGCACAGTAGATTATGCCAAGGTTGTTTTTTTTTTTTTTTTTTTAGATAAAAACCCAGCTGGTCTATGTAAAGAAAGCAGCGTTTTAGCCTTTGCTGTAACTTAGTTTCAATAGCGCTTCTATTTCTTGGAAAATAACCAACTTTATATAGTCATAAATGCTGTCTTACACACTTCCTGTTCTTACGAGGATATACATATATCGACTGTTTGATAGAATAGGTGTTACACTTATATATATATATATATATATATATATATATATATATATAATTAAAGTTACAACTATAGAATACAAAAAAGGGGACTAACACTCACGATTTCCAATTATTTTGGTTGTCTTGTCGTCTTCAGGAAAGTAGAAAAAGAAAGGAGAAAAAGAAAAAGGAGAAGGAACGAAGGAGCGGAGACTTGTATACGTTCACTAACCGATATATATATATATATATATATATAACTTTAAATTGCATAAAGCACGACACAGAAAAAAAAATAAAAATAACATTTACAGAATTCAATATTTTGAACTGTTGTTCGTCTTCAGGAGTAGACTAAGTAGAAGAGAGAACGAAGTGAGCGAGATCTCCGGACGTCGAAGAACGGACCGCGAAACTCCGTATATATATATATATTAAATTATATATTATATACGAGGTGTGTAAATAAAGTAGTGAGACTGATTTTTTTTTAAATTTTCTATTCAAATATAATTACAATGTGATATTGTCACCTTCAAATAGTTCCCTTCGGAAGCCACACAGCGCTGGAGACGGTCCTTCCAATCATTGTAGCATTGCTGGAACTCGGATTCTGGAATGGCCTTCAGCTGTCGGTTACAGCAGTTTGTATGTTTTGTAGTGTCCCGAAATGAGTCCTTGAGGTGATTTTCAATCTCGAGAAGAGGAAAAAGTCACAAGGACTCAAGTTTGTGAATAAGGAGGCTGAGGAGCAACAGAATGTTTTTATGGCCAAAGCTCGTTTATTGGAAAGGTTTTTCGGAACCATTTTCGCACAAATTTTTCTCATCTCCAATTCATTGGTCAAATGTGATGAACGGAGGTGTGATTCAAATTCAACTGTTCCCGATCATTCTGACTGTAAGCGTCGATCTGAACGCACAAGGTTCGTACTCTGTTGAATTTTCATCGGTGTTTTGCACTTGAAGGCCTTCCGCTTCGTGGTTCATCTTCAATCGACTCTCTTCCTTCTGAAAATTTCTTAAACCACCGAAAAACCTGTGCCCTTGATAAAACACGTCCTCTATAGGCCTCCTGAAGTTTTTCAAAAGTTTCGGTTGCATTATGTCCAAGTCTGAAGCAAAATTTGATTGCACACCGCTGCTCAACTTTGAGGTCACTCATTTTTAAAACGCTCAAGAAAAAACCATTTCACGAAAACCAACGCTACGGACAAACAAATGACTGTGGCGAGTTCAGATTCATACTGGAGGCGCATCACACGTGCACCTGACGCTACTCAAGGCCACGCGTCTCCAGCGTGAGACGTTGCCAGTCTCACTACTTTATTTACATACCTCGTATATATATATATATATATATATATATTATTGATGATCAAACCACAATAAGAAATGGGAAAACAAGACTAAGATCTTTCAACCGTAACAAGCGGTCTTCGTCAGAGTCAAAAACCCAACTGACTCTGACGAAGACCGCTTGTTACGGTTGAAAGATCGTATTCTTGTTTTCCCATTTCTTATTGTGGTTTGATCATTGATTGTTATTTCACGTGTTTATGTGAAATCCTTTTATCGATATATATATATATATTATTATTATTATTAGTTTTCTCAGCAATTAATACAGCAGTCTTGTTTTCCCTTTGTAATAGTGTACAAAAAACCTTTTTATAGCGTTCTACTTTGTATTTAATGAACAAATAAATAAACATAAAGGAATATAAAGGTACAAAATATACTAATGAATTTATTATAATTTTAATTTAAAAAAAAACAACAAAAAATAATAAAGAAAACATTCTAATAAAATGCAATTTTTTTACCCTAGTTCATTATCAGGAGAACTTATAATATCAGATTATTATATAAAATAAATAAAACAGAACATTTTAATAAAATAAAAATTTTTGACCACAGTTTATCTCAGGAGAAGATTATTATATAAAAAAAAATAAAACAGAACATTTTAATAAAATTATAATTTCTGACACAGTTTGTGGTCTGAAGGAGATTATTATTTTGACAATTTATGAACCCTCGCTCTATCAGTCCTGGGGAAAGCATGTTGCCACTAGGCTAATATGGCCTCCGTTCTCCTCAGTGGGCCAAAATAAAATATATGAAACTGTCCTGCCACATTTTTGCAGGATTTTCAATTTTTCCTGTAATTTATTTAAGTCAGTTTTATGTTGACATTAATGAAGGTGTATTACTACACGAAGTACTGTACCTCAAGCGTAAACTGTAAAGTTATTATATTAGAACGCTTTACAAACAAACAAATCGTTTTAAAGATTATATCCAACCAAATAAAGATTTTAGAAATTATTTCATCGAAAACCTTAAGACAAATAAATGTTATTGGCTGATTAGTTGTTTATAGTAAGGATCTTTAATGAGAATAACGGTACTTTATGTTACAGGCTCGGGGCCGATGGCTGAAGTCTTCTCCGAGGGACGACGTGCTTAGGCTTGTCGAGGATCAGAATAATTATTGAACCCTGGATCTACCAGTCCAGAGGTAAGCACCTTGCCACTGGGCTACTCTGGTCCTTAATTAAATTGCACTAGGTTTTTATAAGTACGATGCAGAACTTAAGTCCTAAGAGGGACTTTAGTCAGTGACTAGTGGAGGAAAAAGGTTGTTATTCTTAAAAAGGGAAGTTCTCCTGGTATGAAAACATTAAGTAACTCTTCTAAAGTTGTTTTCACTTTTCTTTCTATTTACACTGCAACAACCTGCTTGATACATTCAGGACCTTTTCCGCACTGTAACTTGTCAAATAAGATTTGATTCTGTCTCCTTTTTCAAATGTTTCAGGAATACGTTTGCTCACGTACCATCTGAGGGTGGCCAGTGTCACCTGTTAGTATTAACTCTCTAAATAGGAAACATAAGATGCCCCATTTCGACAGTTGCCTGTTTCTCCAATGCTCCTATTAAACGTTTACCTGATGATGAACACGAAGCGTTTGAAACGCGTTGTTTGAATAAAAAACTTCATTTCTGTGGAGACTTTAAATGATCGTTTTACTCCTCTATGAGTAAATACCACACAATTACGGATAACACAACAAAGGAGAACAAAATAAGAATTTTAAAAATTGGATAAAAATATTGGAATTGATTTTTCAACGGAACTAACCCTTTTTAAGGGATTCCAAGTCAGTTATAGTAACTTTTGCTAATTGGTCTACTTGTTGTGTGTGTGTGTGTGTGTGTGTGTGTGTGTGTGTGTGTGTGTTTGTGTGTGTTTGTTTGTGTGTGTGTGTGTGTGTGTGTGTGTGTGTGTGTGTGTGTGTGTGTGTGTGTGTGTGTGTGTGTGTATGTGTGTGTGTGTGTGTGTGTGTTTTCTTAAATATATTTATTTCAGTATGTTCCACAATAATATTACACGCCCTTTCACTAACAATAAATAAAAGATTTTGACAAAATTTTAAATTAACACAAAATTACTAATTGAATTACAAAATTATTAATTAATATAAAATTTACTACAAAATGTATAAATACAACTTTTAAGATTAGGTATTTAACATAAGATAATAAACATGGAATATCAGTTATAATAATTTAAGTTAATTAAAGGATTAAAATCAATGTTACTAATAAATTTTAGAAAATGCAGAACTTCTTTCTGTGTGTTCATCATCAGGTACATCAACAATATAAATACAAAAATATAAAAAATTTGTTGAAGTTAAATAAAGGAAAAACCAAAATTTTAACTAAAATAAAATAAGTTTTAAACTCATTTTTTTCATTTTTAAAATTTTAAAAAAATTTATACATGTTTTGTTTATATTGTAGATGTAACTGGTGATGAACACTATGCGTTGTAAAAAAAAACCCTGGTGATGGTTTATCCATGTGTGAATAAATCTAGGAACAGAGTGGATATTGGACACCGGAGCTATAGTCCAAAGGTGAGCACGTTGCCACTTAGCTAACATAGCCCCTTTAAATAGTCTAACAGATAAAAAAAAAAACAAAAACAAAAACAAAACAAAACAAAACTGTATATCTCTGTCCATGTTTACAAAAATCTAATCACTCTTTCTCACGCATGCAAACCTGTGTGCCTGAAATGATAAGTTCAAAGAAAAATGAAGTATACAGTGGATTCCGCTTAATTGGGACAGCCGCTTATTTGGGAAAAATCTCAAAGAACAGAAACCAAACTATGAACTACAATTGTAAATTTGTATGTATGTTTCATTGGGACAACATTCCGCTTAATTGGGACAGTAAATTTAAGATTTTAGTACAGTAGAGTCCTGATTAACCGAGTATGTTTTAACTGAGTTCCGGTTTAACCGAGCCGGTGCAGCGGCAAAACAAACACCACTCCCTTCTAAATCCCAGGAAAGCCAGAAAGGGACAAATTGGGACAAAACGCCAAAGGTCCCGATGTGTCCCAATTAACCTGAGTCGACTGTATTCCATTCTGATTACTATACATGGCTCGTAAAGTGGCATATAAATCAAATCAGTTTTAATAAAGCTCTCTTTTAATAACTCATTTCTTTTGACGGATAAGATATGTTGGAATATAATAAAAGAGACAACTTGTCTGTATGCTGTGAGACAAACATATATCAATCAGCGGGACACATCTGCGTAATGTCATCAGAAATCTCACCCAAAATGCCTCTATTATCTCCAGTCCAAAATTATATTTCTCTTTTCAGACTTGGAATTTTTTTTTCTTCATTTTACCAGCTTTTAAAACTTTCGCTGTTTTCTTTTATAAATTTACTTTTATCAATTTTTTAACACCGAACAAATTGTGCAATTGAAGTTGATTTCTTTCTTTTTTTTTTCTTTTCTAATATGTAACTTACGTCGTTGTAGAATTACAGAGGTTAAAGTTCACGTTTCTCTATTCACAATAAATTAATATTGTTAAGGATATGTTTTAGTCAACCTTGTAATCGTCATCAGGATATAATGATAAATACCTAAATACAGTATAATTGTTAGTACTTTAGAATTGTAGGTTATCTTGTTATAAATAAAAGATTTAGTGACAATAGTACACTGTCTGTCAATGGTGTAGCAAGGGGGCGGCGGGAGGGGTGGTACGTGCCAGGGGGTGGCGGGAGGGGTGGTACGTGCCAGGGGGTGGCGGGAGGAGTGGTACGTGCCGGGGGGTGGCGGGAGGGGTGGTCTGCTAGTTAGACCTCTGACGCTGATTCCTCAAAAGGATATTGTATCTGAATAATGATTCTATATTGGGAGTCCTGTATTTAGCCTAACTCAAGTGTATTTAGCCTAACTCAGGTGTATTTAGAGTAGTTATCATTAACGAGTATTTGATATCATAGAGGCTTGGGCTGACGGCTTCTCATCCCTATTTGAGGGACGAATGACTATATGAAATCATCATTCATCTTTCGCGTGAATAAATCGAGTGCAAGCTCTACTGATCCAGAAGTGAGCCACGTTACCATTGAGCTACCGTGGCCACCAAACAGTACTAGGATTAGTGTGCTAAACTTTCACTGGTCCAAAATAAATCGAGTGGCAGAGTAGGTATTGAACCCCAGTTCTACCAATCCTGAAGTGAGCCACGTTACCATTGAGCTACCATGGCCACCAAACAGTACTAGGATTAGTGTGCTAAACTTTCACTGGTCCAAAATAAATCGAGTGGCAGAGTTGGTATTGAACCCCAGTTCTACCAATCCTGAAGTGAGCCACGTTACCATTGAGCTACCATGGCCACCAAACAGTACTAGGATTAGTGTGCTAAACTTTCACTGGTCCAAAATAAATCGAGTTGCAGAGTAGGTATTGAACCCCAGTTCTACCAATCCAGAAGTGAGCCACGTTACCATTGAGCTACCTGGCTACCAAACAGTACTAGGATTAGTGTGCTAAACTTTCACTGGTCCAAAATAAATCGAGTGGCAGAGTAGGTATTGAACCCCAGTTCTACCAATCCGAAGTGAGCCACGTTACCATTGAGCTACCGTGGCTACCAAACATATATAAAAAAAAATAAAACAGAACATTTTAATAAAATTATAATTTTGACACAGTTTGTGGTCTGAAGGAGATTATTATTTTGACAATTTATGAACCCTCGCTCTATCAGTCCTGGGGAAAGCATGTTGCCACTAGGCTAATATGGCCTCCGTACTCCTCAGTGGGCCAAAATAAAATATATGAAACTGTCCTGCCACATTTTTTGCAGGATTTCAATTTTTCCTGTAATTTATTTAAGTCAGTTTTATGTTGACATTAATGAAGGTGTATTACTACACGAAGTACTGTTACCTCAAGCGTAAACTGTAAAGTTATTATATTAGAACGCTTTACAAACAAACAAATCGTTTTAAAGATTATATCCAACCAAATAAAGATTTTAGAAATTATTTCATCGAAAACTTAAGACAAATAAATGTTATTGGCTGATTAGTTGTTTATAGTAAGGATCTTTAATGAGAATAACGGTACTTTATGTTACAGGCTCGGGGCGATGGCTGAAGTCTTCTCCGAGGGACGACGTGCTTAGGCTTGTCGAGGATCAGAATAATTATTGAACCCTGGATCTACCAGTCCAGAGGTAAGCACCTTGCCACTGGGCTACTCTGGTCCTTAATTAAATTGCACTAGGTTTTTATAAGTACGATGCAGAACTTAAGTCTAAGAGGGACTTTAGTCAGTGACTAGTGGAGGAAAAAGGTTGTTATTCTTAAAAAGGGAAGTTCTCCTGGTATGAAAACATTAAGTAACTCTTCTAAAGTTGTTTTCACTTTTCTTTCTATTACACTGCAACAACCTGCTTGATACATTCAGGACCTTTTCCGCACTGTAACTTGTCAAATAAGATTTGATTCTGTCTCCTTTTTCAAATGTTTCAGGAATACGTTTGCTCACGTACCATCTGAGGGTGGCCAGTGTCACCTGTTAGTATTAACTCTCTAAATAGGAAACATAAGATGCCCATTTCGACAGTTGCCTTGTTCTCCAATGCTCCTATTAAACGTTTACCTGATGATGAACACGAAGCGTTTGAAACGCGTTGTTTGAATAAAAAACTTCATTTCTGTGGAGACTTTAAATGATCGTTTTACTCTCTATGAGTAAATACCACACAATTACGGATAACACAACAAAGGAGAACAAAATAAGAATTTTAAAAATTGGATATAAATATTGGAATTGATTTTTCAACGGAACTAACCCTTTTTAAGGGATTCCAAGTCAGTTATAGTAACTTTTGCTAATTGGTCTACTTGTTGTGTGTGTGTGTGTGTGTGTGTGTGTGTGTGTGTGTGTGTGTGTTTGTGTGTGTTTGTTGTGGTGTGTGTGTGTGTGTGTGTGTGTGTGTGTGTGTGTGTGTGTGTGTGTGTGTGTGTGTTGTGTGTGTATGTGTGTGTGTGTGTGTGTGTGTTTTCTTAAATATATTTATTTCAGTATGTTCCACAATAATATTACACGCCCTTTCACTAACAATAAATAAAAGATTTTGACAAAATTTTAAATTAACACAAATTACTAATTGAATTACAAAATTATTAATTAATATAAAATTTACTACAAAATGTATAAATACAACTTTTAAGATTAGGTATTTAACATAAGATAATAACATGGAATATCAGTTATAATAATTTAAGTTAATTAAAGGATTAAAATCAATGTTACTAATAAATTTTAGAAAATGCAGAACTTCTTTCTGTGTGTTCATCATCAGGTACATCAACAATATAAATACAAAAATATAAAAAATTTGTTGAAGTTAAATAAAGGAAAAAAACCAAAATTTTAACTAAAATAAAATAAGTTTTAAACTCATTTTTTTCATTTTTTAAATTTTAAAAAAATTTATACATGTTTTGTTTATATTGTAGATGTAACTGGTGATGAACACTATGCGTTGTAAAAAAAAACCTGGTGATGGTTTATCATGTGTGAATAAATTAGGAACAGAGTGGTTATTGGACACCGGAGCTATAGTCAAAGGTGAGCACGTTGCCACTTAGCTAACATAGCCCCTTTAAATAGTCTAACAGATAAAAAAAAAAAACAAACAAAAACAAAACAAAACAAAACTGTATATCTCTGTCCATGTTTACAAAAATCTAATCACTCTTTCTCACGCATGCAAAACCTGTGTGCCTGAAATGATAAGTTCAAAGAAAAATGAAGTATACAGTGGATTCCGCTTAATTGGGACAGCCGCTTATTTGGGAAAAATCTCAAAGAACAGAAACCAAACTATGAACTACAATTGTAAATTTGTATGTATGTTTCATTGGGACAACATTCGCTTAATTGGGACAGTAAATTTAAGATTTTAGTACAGTAGAGTCCTGATTAACCGAGTATGTTTTAACGGAGTTCGGTTTAACCGAGCCGGTGCAGCGGGCAAAACAAACACCACTCCCTTCTAAATCCCAGGAAAAGCCAGAAAGGGACAAATTGGGACAAAACGCCAAAGGTCCCGATGTGTCCCATTTAACCTGAGTCGACTGTATTCCATTCTGATTACTATACATGGCTCGTAAAGTGGCATATAAATCAATTCAGTTTTAATAAAGCTCTCTTTAATAACTCATTTCTTTTGACGGATAAGATATGTTGGAATATAATAAAAGAGACAACTTGTCTGTATGTGTGAGAAAACATATATCAATCAGCGGGACACATCTGCGTAATGTCATCAGAAATCTCACCCAAAATGCCTCTATTATCTCCAGTCCAAAATTATATTTCTCTTTTCAGACTTGGAATTTTTTTTTCTTCATTATACCAGCTTTTAAAACTTTCGCTGTTTTCTTTTTAAATTTACTTTTATCAATTTTTTAACACCGAACAAATTGTGCAATTGAAGTTGATTTCTTTTTTTTTTTTTTCTTTCTAATATGTAACTTACGTCGTTGTAGAATTACAGAGGTTAAAGTTCACGTTTCTCTATTCACAATAAATTAATATTGTTAAGGATATGTTTTAGTCAACCTTGTAATCGTCATCAGGATATAATGATAAATACCTAAATACAGTATAATTGTTAGTACTTTAGAATTGTAGGTTATCTTGTTATAAATAAAAGATTTAGTGACAATAGTACACTGTCTGTCAATGGTGTAGCAAGGGGGCGGCGGGGGAGGGGTTGGTACGTGCCAGGGGGTGGCGGGAGGGGTGGTACGTGCCAGGGGGGTGGCGGGAGGAGTGGTACGTGCCGGGGTGTGGCGGGAGGGCGTGGTCTGCTAGTTAGACTCTTGACGCTGATTCCTCAAAAAGGATTTGTATCTGAATAATGATTCTACATTGGGAGTCCTGTATTTAGCCTAACTCAAGTGTATTTAGCCTAACTCAAGTGTATTTAGCCTAACTCAGGTGTATTTAGAGTAGTTATCATTAACGAGTATTTGATATCATAGAGGCTTGGGCTGACGGCTTCTCATCCCTATTTGAGGGACGAATGACTATATGAAATCATCATTCATCTTTCGCGTGAATAAATCGAGTGCAAGCTCTACTGATCCAGAAGTGAGCCACGTTACCATTGAGCTACCGTGGCTACCAAACAGTACTAGGATTAGTGTGCTAAACTTTCACTGGTCCAAAATAAATCGAGTGGCAGAGTAGGTATTGAACCCCAGTTCTACCAATCCTGAAGTGAGCCACGTTACCATTGAGCTACCATGGCCAAAACAGTACTAGGATTAGTGTGCTAAAACTTTCATGGTCCAAAATAAATCGAGTGGCAGAGTTGGTATTGAACCCAGTTCTACCAATCCTGAAGTGAGCCACGTTACCATTGAGCTACCATGGCCACCAAACAGTACTAGGATTAGTGTGCTAAACTTTCACTGGTCCAAAATAAATCGAGTTGCAGAGTAGGTATTGAACCCCAGTTCTACCAATCCAGAAGTGAGCCACGTTACCATTGAGCTACCGTGGCTACCAAACAGTACTAGGATTAGTGTGCTAAACTTTCACTGGTCCAAAATAAATCGAGTGGCAGAGTAGGTATTGAACCCCAGTTCTACCAATCCTGAAGTGAGCCACGTTACTATTGAGCTACCATGGCTACCAAACAGTACTAGGATTAGTGTGCTAAACTTTCACTGGTCCAAAATAAATCGAGTGGCAGAGTTGGTATTGAACCCCAGTTCTACCAATCCAGAAGTGAGCCACGTTACCATTGAGCTACCGTGGCTACCAAACAGTACTAGGATTAGTGTGCTAAACTTTCACTGGTCCAAAATAAATCGAGTGGCAGAGTAGGTATTGAACCCCAGTTCTACCAATCCTGAAGTGAGCCACGTTACCATTGAGCTACCATGGCCACCAAACAGTACTAGGATTAGTGTGCTAAACTTTCACTGGTCCAAAATAAATCGAGTGGCAGAGTAGGTATTGAACCCAGTTCTACCAATCCTGAAGTGAGCCACGTTACCATTGAGCTACCGTGGCTACCAAACAGTACTAGGATTAGTGTGCTAAACTTTCACTGGTCCAAAATAAATCGAGTGGCAGAGTAGGTATTGAACCCAGTTCTACCAATCCAGAAGTGAGCCACGTTACTATTGAGCTACCATGGCTACCAAACAGTACTAGGATTAGTGTGCTAAACTTTCACTGGTCCAAAATAAATCGAGTGGCAGAGTAGGTATTGAACCCCAGTTCTACCAATCCTGAAGTGAGCCACGTTACCATTGAGCTACCGTGGCTACCAAACAGTACTAGGATTAGTGTGCTAAACTTTCACTGGTCCAAAATAAATCGAGTGGCAGAGTAGGTATTGAACCCCAGTTCTACCAATCTGAAGTGAGCCACGTTACCATTGAGCTACCATGGCCACCAAACAGTACTAGGATTAGTGTGCTAAACTTTCACTGGTCCAAAATAAATCGAGTGGCAGAGTAGGTATTGAACCCCAGTTCTACCAATCCTGAAGTAGTGAGCACGTTACCATTGAGCTACCATGGCCACCAAACAGTACTAGGTTAGTGTGCTAAACTTTCACTGGTCCAAAATAAATCGAGTGGCAGAGTAGGTATTGAACCCCAGTTTTACCAATCCAGAAGTGAGCCACGTTACCATTGAGCTACCGTGGCTACCAAACAGTACTAGGATTAGTGTGCTAAACTTTCACTGGTCCAAAATAATATCGAGTGGCAGAGTAGGTATTGAACCCCAGTTCTACCAATCCTGAAGTGAGCCACGTTACCATTGAGCTACCATGGCCACCAAACAGTACTAGGATTAGTGTGCTAAATTTCATGGTCCAAATAAATCGAGTGGCAGAGTAGGTATTGAACCCCAGTTCTACAATCCTGAAGTGAGCCACGTTACCATTGAGCTACCATGGCCACCAAACAGTACTAGGATTAGTGTGCTAAACTTTCACTGGTCCAAAATAAATCGAGTGGCAGAGTAGGTATTGAACCCCAGTTCTACCAATCCTGAAGTGAGCCACGTTACCATTGAGCTACCGTGGCTACCAAACAGTACTAGGATTAGTGTGCTAAACTTTCACTGGTCCAAAATAAATCGAGTGGCAGAGTAGGTATTGAACCCCAGTTTACCAATCCAGAAGTGAGCCACGTTACATTGAGCTACCGTGGCTACCAAACAGTACTAGGATTAGTGTGCTAAACTTTCACTGGTCCAAAATAAATCGAGTGGCAGAGTTGGTATTGAACCCCAGTTCTACCAATCCAGAAGTGAGCCACGTTACCATTGAGCTACCGTGGCTACCAAACAGTACTAGGATTAGTGTGCTAAACTTTCACTGGTCCAAAATAAATCGAGTGGCAGAGTAGGTATTGAACCCCAGTTCTACCAATCCTGAAGTGAGCCACGTTACCATTGAGCTACCATGGCCACCAAACAGTACTAGGATTAGTGTGCTAAACTTTCACTGGTCCAAAATAAATCGAGTGGCAGAGTAGGTATTGAACCCCAGTTCTACCAATCCTGAAGTGAGCCACGTTACTATTGAGCTACCATGGCTACCAAACAGTACTAGGATTAGTGTGCTAAACTTTCACTGGTCCAAAATAAATCGAGTGGCAGAGTAGGTATTGAACCCCAGTTCTACCAATCCAGAAGTGAGCCACGTTACTATTGAGCTACCATGGCCACCAAACAGTACTAGGACTTAGTGTGCTAAACTTTCACTGGTCCAAAATAAATCGAGTGGCAGAGTAGGTATTGAACCCAGTTCTACCAATCCTGAAGTGAGCCACCGTTACCATTGAGCTACCATGGCACCAAACAGTACTAGGATTAGTGTGCTAAACTTTCACTGGTCCAAAATAAATCGAGTGGCAGAGTAGGTATTGAACCCCAGTTCTACCAATCCAGAAGTGAGCCACGTTACCATGGCCACCAGCAACGTAAACAGTACTAGGATTAGTGTGCTAAACTTTCACTGGTCCAAAATAAATCGAGTGGCAGAGTAGGTATTGAACCCCAGTTCTACCAATCCTGAAGTGAGCCACGTTACCATTGAGCTACCGTGGCTACCAAACAGTACTAGGATTAGTGTGCTAAACATTCACTGGTCCAAAATAAATCGAGTGGCAGAGTTGGTATTGAACCCCAGTTCTACCAATCCTGAAGTGAGCCACGTTACTATTGAGCTACCATGGCCACCAAACAGTACTAGGATTAGTGTGCTAAACTTTCACTGGTCCAAAATAAATCGAGTGGCAGAGTAGGTATTGAACCCCAGTTCTACCAATCCAGAAGTGAGCCACGTTACTATTGAGCTACCATGGCCACCAAACAGTACTAGGACTTAGTGTGCTAAACTTTCACTGGTCCAAAATAAATCGAGTGGCAGAGTAGGTATTGAACCCCAGTTCTACCAATCCTGAAGTGAGCCACGTTACTATTGAGCTACCGTGGCTACCAAACAGTACTAGGATTAGTGTGCTAAACTTTCACTGGTCCAAAATAAATCGAGTGGCAGAGTA
Organism: Hermatobates lingyangjiaoensis; assembly: GCA_026182355.1. Taxonomy (NCBI): domain Eukaryota; kingdom Metazoa; phylum Arthropoda; class Insecta; order Hemiptera; family Hermatobatidae; genus Hermatobates; species Hermatobates lingyangjiaoensis. The sequence goes on from JAPFBL010000725.1 coordinate 112,383, forward strand.
GGTATTGAACCCCAGTTCTACCAATCCTGAAGTGAGCCACGTTACCATTGAGCTACCGTGGCTACCAAACAGTACTAGGATTAGTGTGCTAAACTTTCACTGGTCCAAAATAAATCGAGTGGCAGAGTAGGTATTGAACCCCAGTTCTACCAATCCTGAAGTGAGCCACGTTACCATTGAGCTACCGTGGCTACCAAACAGTACTAGGATTAGTGTGTAAAACATTCACTGGTCCAAAATAAATCGAGTGGCAGAGTAGGTATTGAACCCAGTTCTACCAATCCTGAAGTGAGCCACGTTACATTGAGCTACCATGGCCACCAAACAGTACTAGGATTAGTGTGCTAAACTTTCACTGGTCCAAAATAAATCGAGTGGCAGAGTAGGTATTGAACCCCAGTTCTACCATCCAGAAGTGAGCCACGTTACATTGAGCTACCATGGCTACCAAACAGTACTAGGATTAGTGTGCTAAACTTTCACTGGTCCAAAATAAATCGAGTGGCAGAGTAGGTATTGAACCCCAGTTCTACCAATCCTGAAGTGAGCCACGTTACCATTGAGCTACCATGGCACCAAACAGTACTAGGATTAGTGTGCTAAACTTTCACTGGTCCAAAATAAATCGAGTGGCAGAGTAGGTATTGAACCCAGTTCTACCAATCCTGAAGTGAGCCCGTTACCATTGAGCTACCGTGGCTACCAAACAGTACTAGGATTAGTGTGCTAAACTTTCACTGGTCCAAAATAAATCGAGTGGCAGAGTAGGTATTGAACCCCAGTTCTACCAATCCTGAAGTGAGCCACGTTACCATTGAGCTACCGTGGCTACCAAACAGTACTAGGATTAGTGTGCTAAACTTTCACTGGTCCAAAATAAATCGAGTGGCAGAGTAGGTATTGAACCCCAGTTCTACCAATCCTGAAGTGAGCCACGTTACCATTGAGCTACGTGGCTACCAAACAGTACTAGGATTAGTGTGCTAAACTTTCACTGGTCCAAAATAAATCGAGTGGCAGAGTAGGTATTGAACCCCAGTTCTACCAATCCTGAAGTGAGCCACGTTACCATTGAGCTACCATGGCCACCAAACAGTACTAGGATTAGTGTGCTAAACTTTCACTGGTCCAAAATAAATCGAGTGGCAGAGTAGGTATTGAACCCCAGTTCTACCAATCCTGAAGTGAGCCACGTTACCATTGAGCTACCATGGCCACCAACAGTACTAGGATTAGTGTGCTAAACTTTCACTGGTCCAAAATAAATCGAGTGGCAGAGTAGGTATTGAACCCCAGTTCTACCAATCCTGAAGTGAGCCACGTTACCATTGAGCTACCATGGCCACCAAACAGTACTAGGATTAGTGTGCTAAATTCACTGGTCCAAAATAAATCGAGTGGCAGAGTTGGTATTGAAACCCAGTTCTACCAATCCAGAAGTGAGCCACGTTACCATTGAGCTACCATGGGCACCAAACAGTACTAGGATTAGTGTGCTAAACTTCACTGGTCCAAAATAAATCGAGTGGCAGAGTAGGTATTGAACCCCAGTTCTACCAATCCTGAAGTGAGCCACGTTACCATTGAGCTACCATGGCCACCAAACAGTACTAGGACTTAGTGTGTAAAACATTCACTGGTCCAAAATAAATCGAGTGGCAGAGTAGGTATTGAACCCCAGTTCTACCAATCCTGAAGTGAGCCACGTTACCATTGAGCTACCATGGCCACCAAACAGTACTAGGATTAGTGTGCTAAACTTTCACTGGTCCAAAATAAATCGAGTGGCAGAGTAGGTATTGAACCCCAGTTCTACCAATCCAGAAGTGAGCCACGTTACCATTGAGCTACCATGGCTACCAAACAGTACTAGGATTAGTGTGCTAAACTTTCACTGGTCCAAAATAAATCGAGTGGCAGAGTAGGTATTGAACCCCAGTTCTACCAATCCTGAAGTGAGCCACGTTACTATTGAGCTACCATGGCTACCAAACAGTACTAGGATTAGTGTGCTAAACTTTCACTGGTCCAAAATAAATCGAGTGGCAGAGTGGTATTGAACCCCAGTTCTACCAATCCAGAGTGAGCCACGTTACATTGAGCTACCATGGCTACCAAACAGTACTAGGATTAGTGTGCTAAACTTTCACTGGTCCAAAATAAATCGAGTGGCAGAGTAGGTATTGAACCCCAGTTCTACCAATCCTGAAGTGAGCCACGTTACCATTGAGCTACCATGGCCACCAAACAGTACTAGGATTAGTGTGCTAAACTTTCACTGGTCCAAAATAAATCGAGTGGCAGAGTAGGTATTGAACCCCAGTTCTACCAATCCTGAAGTGAGCCACGTTACCATTGAGCTACCGTGGCTACCAAACAGTACTAGGATTAGTGTGCTAAACTTTCACTGGTCCAAAATAAATCGAGTGGCAGAGTAGGTATTGAACCCAGTTCTACCAATCCTGAAGTGAGCCACGTTACCATTGAGCTACCATGGCCAAAACAGTACTAGGATTAGTGTGCTAAACTTTCACTGGTCCAAAATAAATCGAGTGGCAGAGTAGGTATTGAACCCCAGTTCTACCAATCCTGAAGTGAGCCACGTTACATTGAGCTACCATGGCACCAAACAGTACTAGGATTAGTGTGCTAAACTTTCACTGGTCCAAAATAAATCGAGTGGCAGAGTAGAGTAGGTATTGAACCCAGTTCTACCAATCCAGAAGTGAGCCACGTTACCATTGAGCTACATGGCTACCAAACAGTACTAGGATTAGTGTGCTAAACTTTCACTGGTCCAAATAAATCGAGTGGCAGAGTAGGTATTGAACCCCAGTTCTACCAATCCTGAAGTGAGCCACGTTACCATTGAGCTACCATGGCCACCAAACAGTACTAGGATTAGTGTGCTAAACTTTCACTGGTCCAAAATAAATCGAGTGGCAGAGTTGGTATTGAACCCCAGTTCTACCAATCCTGAAGTGAGCCACGTTACCATTGAGCTACCATGGCCACCAAACAGTACTAGGATTAGTGTGCTAAACTTTCACTGGTCCAAAATAAATCGAGTGGCAGAGTAGGTATTGAACCCCAGTTCTACCAATCCTGAAGTGAGCCACGTTACCATTGAGCTACCATGGCTACCAAACAGTACTAGGATTAGTGTGCTAAACTTTCACTGGTCCAAAATAAATCGAGTGGCAGAGTAGGTATTGAACCCCAGTTCTACCAATCCTGAAGTGAGCCACGTTACCATTGAGCTACCGTGGCTACCAAACAGTACTAGGATTAGTGTGCTAAACTTTCACTGGTCCAAAATAAATCGAGTGGCAGAGTAGGTATTGACCCCAGTTCTACCAATCCTGAAGTGAGCCACGTTACCATTGAGCTACCATGGCTACCAAACAGTACTAGGATTAGTGTGCTAAACTTTCACTGGTCCAAAATAAATCGAGTGGCAGAGTAGGTATTGAACCCCAGTTCTACCAATCCTGAAGTGAGCCACGTTACCATTGAGCTACCATGGCACCAAACAGTACTAGGATTAGTGTGTAAACTTTCACTGGTCCAAAATAAATCGAGTGGCAGAGTAGGTATTGAACCCCAGTTCTACCAATCCTGAAGTGAGCCACGTTACCATTGAGCTACCATGGCCACCAAACAGTACTAGGATTAGTGTGCTAAACTTTCACTGGTCCAAAATAAATCGAGTGGCAGAGTAGGTATTGAACCCCAGTTCTACCAATCCTGAAGTGAGCCACGTTACCATTGAGCTACCGTGGCTACCAAACAGTACTAGGATTAGTGTGCTAAACTTTCACTGGTCCAAAATAAATCGAGTGGCAGAGTAGGTATTGAACCCCAGTTCTACCAATCCAGAAGTGAGCCACGTTACCATTGAGCTACTGTGGCTACCAAACAGTACTAGGTTAGTGTGCTAAACTTTCACTGGTCCAAAATAAATCGAGTGGCAGAGTAGGTATTGAACCCCAGTTCTACCAATCCTGAAGTGAGCCACGTTACCATTGAGCTACCGTGGCTACCAAACAGTACTAGGATTAGTGTGCTAAACTTTCACTGGTCCAAAATAAATCGAGTGGCAGAGTAGGTATTGACCCCAGTTCTACCAATCCTGAAGTGAGCCACGTTACCATTGAGCTACCGTGGCTACCAAACAGTACTAGGATTAGTGTGCTAAACTTTCACTGGTCCAAAATAAATCGAGTGGCAGAGTAGGTATTGAACCCAGTTCTACCAATCCTGAAGTGAGCCACGTTACATTGAGCTACCGTGGCTACCAAACAGTACTAGGATTAGTGTGCTAAACTTTCACTGGTCCAAAATAAATCGAGTGGCAGAGTAGGTATTGAACCCCAGTTCTACCAATCCTGAAGTGAGCCACGTTACATTGAGCTACCATGGCACCAAACAGTACTAGGATTAGTGTGCTAAACTTTCACTGGTCCAAAATAAATCGAGTGGCAGAGTAGGTATTGAACCAGTTCTACCAATCCTGAAGTGAGCCACGTTACCATTGAGCTACCATGGCACCAAACAGTACTAGGATTAGTGTGCTAAACTTTCACTGTCCAAAATAAATCGAGTGGCAGAGTAGGTATTGAACCCCAGTTCTACCAATCCTGAAGTGAGCCACGTTACCATTGAGCTACCATGGCACCAAACAGTACTAGGATTAGTGTGCTAAACTTTCACTGGTCCAAAATAAATCGAGTGGCAGAGTGGTATTGAACCCCAGTTCTACCAATCCTGAAGTGAGCCACGTTACCATTGAGCTACCATGGCACCAAACAGTACTAGGATTAGTGTGCTAAACTTTCACTGGTCCAAAATAAATCGAGTGGCAGAGTAGGTATTGAACCCCAGTTCTACCAATCCTGAAGTGAGCCACGTTACCATTGAGCTACCATGGCCACCAAACAGTACTAGGATTAGTGTGCTAAAACTTTCACTGGTCCAAAATAAATCGAGTGGCAGAGTAGGTATTGAACCCAGTTCTACCAATCCTGAAGTGAGCCACGTTACCATTGAGCTACCATGGCCACCAAACAGTACTAGGATTAGTGTGCTAAACTTTCACTGGTCCAAAATAAATCGAGTGGCAGAGTAGGTATTGAACCCCAGTTCTACCAATCCTGAAGTGAGCCACGTTACCATTGAGCTACCATGGCCACCAAACAGTACTAGGACTTAGTGTGTAAAACTTTCACTGGTCCAAAATAAATCGAGTGGCAGAGTAGGTATTGAACCCCAGTTCTACCAATCCTGAAGTGAGCCACGTTACCATTGAGCTACCATGGCCACCAAACAGTACTAGGACTTAGTGTGTAAAACATTCACTGGTCCAAAATAAATCGAGTGGCAGAGTAGGTATTGAACCCCAGTTCTACCAATCCTGAAGTGAGCCACGTTACTATTGAGCTACCATGGCCACCAAACAGTACTAGGACTTAGTGTGTAAAACATTCACTGGTCCAAAATAAATCGAGTGGCAGAGTAGGTATTGAACCCCAGTTCTACCAATCCTGAAGTGAGCCACGTTACCATTGAGCTACCATGGCCACCAAACAGTACTAGGACTTAGTGTGTAAAACATTCACTGGTCCAAAATAAATCGAGTGGCAGAGTTGGTATTGAACCCAGTTCTACCAATCCTGAAGTGAGCCACGTTACATTGAGCTACCATGGACCAAACAGTACTAGGACTTAGTGTGTAAAACTTTCACTGGTCCAAAATAAATCGAGTGGCAGAGTAGGTATTGAACCCCAGTTCTACCAATCCTGAAGTGAGCCACGTTACCATTGAGCTACCATGGCCACCAAACAGTACTAGGACTTAGTGTGTAAAACTTTCACTGGTCCAAAATAAATCGAGTGGCAGAGTAGGTATTGAACCCCAGTTCTACCAATCCAGAAGTGAGCCACGTTACCATTGAGCTACCATGGCCAAACAGTACTAGGACTTAGTGTGTAAACATTCACTGGTCCAAAATAAATCGAGTGGCAGAGTAGGTATTGAACCCCAGTTCTACCAATCCTGAAGTGAGCCACGTTACCATTGAGCTACCATGGCACCAAACAGTACTAGAATTAGTGTGTAAAACATTCACTGGTCCAAAATAAATCGAGTGGCAGAGTAGGTATTGAACCCCAGTTCTACCAATCCTGAAGTGAGCCACGTTACCATTGAGCTACCATGGCACCAAACAGTACTAGGATTAGTGTGCTAAACTTTCACTGGTCCAAAATAAATCGAGTGGCAGAGTAGGTATTGAACCCCAGTTCTACCAATCCAGAAGTGAGCCACGTTACCATTGAGCTACCATGGCACCAAACAGTACTAGGACTTAGTGTGTAAAACTTCACTGGTCCAAAATAAATCGAGTGGCAGAGTTGGTATGAACCCCAGTTCTACCAATCCTGAAGTGAGCCACGTTACCATTGAGCTATGGCCAAACAGTACTAGGACTTAGTGTGTAAAACATTCACTGGTCCAAAATAAATCGAGTGGCAGAGTAGGTATTGAACCCCAGTTCTACCAATCCTGAAGTGAGCCACGTTACATTGAGCTACCATGGCACCAAACAGTACTAGGACTTAGTGTGTAAAACATTTCACTGGTCCAAAATAAATCGAGTGGCAGAGTAGGTATTGAACCCAGTTCTACCAATCCTGAAGTGAGCCACGTTACCATTGAGCTACCATGGCACCAAACAGTACTAGGATTAGTGTGTAAACTTTCACTGGTCCAAAATAAATCGAGTGGCAGAGTTGGTATTGAACCCCAGTTCTACCAATCCTGAAGTGAGCCACGTTACCATTGAGCTACCATGGCCACCAAACAGTACTAGGATTAGTGTGCTAAACTTTCACTGGTCCAAAATAAATCGAGTGGCAGAGTAGGTATTGAACCCCAGTTCTACCAATCCTGAAGTGAGCCACGTTACATTGAGCTACCATGGCACCAAACAGTACTAGGATTAGTGTGCTAAACATTCACTGGTCCAAAATAAATCGAGTGGCAGAGTTGGTATTGAACCCAGTTCTACCAATCCTGAAGTGAGCCACGTTACCATTGAGCTACCGTGGCTACCAAACAGTACTAGGATTAGTGTGAAAACTTTCACTGGTCCAAAATAAATCGAGTGGCAGAGTAGGTATTGAACCCCAGTTCTACCAATCCTGAAGTGAGCCACGTTACCATTGAGCTACCATGGCACCAAACAGTACTAGGATTAGTGTGTAAAACATTCACTGGTCCAAAATAAATCGAGTGGCAGAGTTGGTATTGAACCCCAGTTTACCAATCCTGAAGTGAGCCACGTTACCTTTGAGCTACCATGGCCACCAAACAGTACTAGGATTAGTGTGCTAAACTTTCACTGGTCCAAAATAAATCGAGTGGCAGAGTAGGTATTGAACCCAGTTCTACCAATCCTGAAGTGAGCCACGTTACATTGAGCTACCATGGCCACCAAACAGTACTAGGACTTAGTGTGTAAACATTCACTGGTCCAAAATAAATCGAGTGGCAGAGTTGGTATTGAACCCAGTTCTACCAATCCTGAAGTGAGCCACGTTACCATTGAGCTACCATGGCCACCAAACAGTACTAGGATTAGTGTGCTAAACTTTCACTGGTCCAAAATAAATCGAGTGGCAGAGTAGGTATTGAACCCCAGTTCTACCAATCCTGAAGTGAGCCACGTTACATTGAGCTACCATGGCACCAAACAGTACTAGGACTTAGTGTGTAAAACTTTCACTGGTCCAAAATAAATCGAGTGGCAGAGTAGGTATTGAACCCCAGTTCTACCAATCCTGAAGTGAGCCACGTTACCATTGAGCTACCGTGGCTACCAAACAGTACTAGGATTAGTGTGCTAAACTTTCACTGGTCCAAAATAAATCGAGTGGCAGAGTAGGTATTGAACCCCAGTTCTACCAATCCTGAAGTGAGCCACGTTACCATTGAGCTTGGCACCAAACAGTACTAGGATTAGTGTGCTAAACTTTCACTGGTCCAAAATAAATCGAGTGGCAGAGTAGGTATTGAACCCAGTTCTACCAATCTGAAGTGAGCCACGTTACCATTGAGCTACCATGGCCACCAAACAGTACTAGGATTAGTGTGCTAAACTTTCACTGGTCCAAAATAAATCGAGTGGCAGAGTAGGTATTGAACCCCAGTTCTACCAATCCTGAAGTGAGCCACGTTACCATTGAGCTACCATGGCCACCAAACAGTACTAGGACTTAGTGTGTAAAACATTCACTGGTCCAAAATAAATCGAGTGGCAGAGTTGGTATTGAACCCCAGTTCTACCAATCCTGAAGTGAGCCACGTTACCATTGAGCTACCATGGCTACCAAACAGTACTAGGATTAGTGTGCTAAACTTTCACTGGTCCAAAATAAATCGAGTGGCAGAGTAGGTATTGAACCCCAGTTCTACCAATCCTGAAGTGAGCCACGTTACCATTGAGCTACCATGGCCACCAAACAGTACTAGGACTTAGTGTGTAAAACATTCACTGGTCCAAAATAAATCGAGTGGCAGAGTTGGTATTGAACCCCAGTTCTACCAATCCTGAAGTGAGCCACGTTACATTGAGCTACCATGGCCACCAAACAGTACTAGGATTAGTGTGCTAAACTTTCACTGGTCCAAAATAAATCGAGTGGCAGAGTAGGTATTGAACCCAGTTCTACCAATCCTGAAGTGAGCCACGTTACATTGAGCTACCATGGCTACCAAACAGTACTAGGATTAGTGTGTAAACATTCACTGGTCCAAAATAAATCGAGTGGCAGAGTAGGTATTGAACCCCAGTTCTACCAATCCTGAAGTGAGCCACGTTCATTGAGCTACCATGGCACCAAACAGTACTAGGATTAGTGTGCTAAACTTTCACTGGTCCAAAATAAATCGAGTGGCAGAGTAGGTATTGAACCCAGTTCTACCAATCCTGAAGTGAGCCACGTTACCATTGAGCTACCATGGCACCAAACAGTACTAGGACTTAGTGTGCTAAAACTTTCACTGGTCCAAAATAAATCTAGTGGCAGAGTTGGTATTGAACCTTAGTTCTACCAATCCTGAAGTGAGCCACGTTACCATTGAGCTACCGTGGCTACCAAACAGTACTAGGATTAGTGTGCTAAACTTTCACTGGTCCAAAATAAATCGAGTGGCAGAGTAGGTATTGAACCCCAGTTCTACCAATCCTGAAGTGAGCCACGTTACCATTGAGCTACCATGGCCACCAAACAGTACTAGGATTAGTGTGCTAAACTTTCACTGGTCCAAAATAAATCGAGTGCAGAGTAGGTATTGAACCCCAGTTCTACCAATCCTGAAGTGAGCCACGTTACCATTGAGCTACCATGGCCACCAAACAGTACTAGGATTAGTGTGTAAACATTCACTGTATATAAAAAAAAATAAAACAGAACATTTTAATAAAATTATAATTTTGACACAGTTTGTGGTCTGAAGGAGATTATTATTTTGACAATTTATGAACCCTCGCTCTATCAGTCCTGGGGAAAGCATGTTGCCACTAGGCTAATATGGCCTCCGTACTCCTCAGTGGGCCAAAATAAAATATATGAAACTGTCCTGCCACATTTTTTGCAGGATTTCAATTTTTCCTGTAATTTATTTAAGTCAGTTTTATGTTGACATTAATGAAGGTGTATTACTACACGAAGTACTGTTACCTCAAGCGTAAACTGTAAAGTTATTACAATAGAACGCTTTACAAACAAACAAATCGTTTTAAAGATTATATCCAACCAAATAAAGATTTTAGAAATTATTTCATCGAAAACTTAAGACAAATAAATGTTATTGGCTGATTAGTTGTTTATAGTAAGGATCTTTAATGAGAATAACGGTACTTTATGTTACAGGCTCGGGGCGATGGCTGAAGTCTTCTCCGAGGGACGACGTGCTTAGGCTTGTCGAGGATCAGAATAATTATTGAACCCTGGATCTACCAGTCCAGAGGTAAGCACCTTGCCACTGGGCTACTCTGGTCCTTAATTAAATTGCACTAGGTTTTTATAAGTACGATGCAGAACTTAAGTCTAAGAGGGACTTTAGTCAGTGACTAGTGGAGGAAAAAGGTTGTTATTCTTAAAAAGGGAAGTTCTCCTGGTATGAAAACATTAAGTAACTCTTCTAAAGTTGTTTTCACTTTTCTTTCTATTACACTGCAACAACCTGCTTGATACATTCAGGACCTTTTCCGCACTGTAACTTGTCAAATAAGATTTGATTCTGTCTCCTTTTTCAAATGTTTCAGGAATACGTTTGCTCACGTACCATCTGAGGGTGGCCAGTGTCACCTGTTAGTATTAACTCTCTAAATAGGAAACATAAGATGCCCATTTCGACAGTTGCCTTGTTCTCCAATGCTCCTATTAAACGTTTACCTGATGATGAACACGAAGCGTTTGAAACGCGTTGTTTGAATAAAAAACTTCATTTCTGTGGAGACTTTAAATGATCGTTTTACTCTCTATGAGTAAATACCACACAATTACGGATAACACAACAAAGGAGAACAAAATAAGAATTTTAAAAATTGGATATAAATATTGGAATTGATTTTTCAACGGAACTAACCCTTTTTAAGGGATTCCAAGTCAGTTATAGTAACTTTTGCTAATTGGTCTACTTGTTGTGTGTGTGTGTGTGTGTGTGTGTGTGTGTGTGTGTGTGTGTGTTTGTGTGTGTTTGTTGTGGTGTGTGTGTGTGTGTGTGTGTGTGTGTGTGTGTGTGTGTGTGTGTGTGTGTGTGTGTTGTGTGTGTATGTGTGTGTGTGTGTGTGTGTGTTTTCTTAAATATATTTATTTCAGTATGTTCCACAATAATATTACACGCCCTTTCACTAACAATAAATAAAAGATTTTGACAAAATTTTAAATTAACACAAATTACTAATTGAATTACAAAATTATTAATTAATATAAAATTTACTACAAAATGTATAAATACAACTTTTAAGATTAGGTATTTAACATAAGATAATAACATGGAATATCAGTTATAATAATTTAAGTTAATTAAAGGATTAAAATCAATGTTACTAATAAATTTTAGAAAATGCAGAACTTCTTTCTGTGTGTTCATCATCAGGTACATCAACAATATAAATACAAAAATATAAAAAATTTGTTGAAGTTAAATAAAGGAAAAAAACCAAAATTTTAACTAAAATAAAATAAGTTTTAAACTCATTTTTTTCATTTTTTAAATTTTAAAAAAATTTATACATGTTTTGTTTATATTGTAGATGTAACTGGTGATGAACACTATGCGTTGTAAAAAAAAACCTGGTGATGGTTTATCATGTGTGAATAAATTAGGAACAGAGTGGTTATTGGACACCGGAGCTATAGTCAAAGGTGAGCACGTTGCCACTTAGCTAACATAGCCCCTTTAAATAGTCTAACAGATAAAAAAAAAAAACAAACAAAAACAAAACAAAACAAAACTGTATATCTCTGTCCATGTTTACAAAAATCTAATCACTCTTTCTCACGCATGCAAAACCTGTGTGCCTGAAATGATAAGTTCAAAGAAAAATGAAGTATACAGTGGATTCCGCTTAATTGGGACAGCCGCTTATTTGGGAAAAATCTCAAAGAACAGAAACCAAACTATGAACTACAATTGTAAATTTGTATGTATGTTTCATTGGGACAACATTCGCTTAATTGGGACAGTAAATTTAAGATTTTAGTACAGTAGAGTCCTGATTAACCGAGTATGTTTTAACGGAGTTCGGTTTAACCGAGCCGGTGCAGCGGGCAAAACAAACACCACTCCCTTCTAAATCCCAGGAAAAGCCAGAAAGGGACAAATTGGGACAAAACGCCAAAGGTCCCGATGTGTCCCATTTAACCTGAGTCGACTGTATTCCATTCTGATTACTATACATGGCTCGTAAAGTGGCATATAAATCAATTCAGTTTTAATAAAGCTCTCTTTAATAACTCATTTCTTTTGACGGATAAGATATGTTGGAATATAATAAAAGAGACAACTTGTCTGTATGTGTGAGAAAACATATATCAATCAGCGGGACACATCTGCGTAATGTCATCAGAAATCTCACCCAAAATGCCTCTATTATCTCCAGTCCAAAATTATATTTCTCTTTTCAGACTTGGAATTTTTTTTTCTTCATTATACCAGCTTTTAAAACTTTCGCTGTTTTCTTTTTAAATTTACTTTTATCAATTTTTTAACACCGAACAAATTGTGCAATTGAAGTTGATTTCTTTTTTTTTTTTTTCTTTCTAATATGTAACTTACGTCGTTGTAGAATTACAGAGGTTAAAGTTCACGTTTCTCTATTCACAATAAATTAATATTGTTAAGGATATGTTTTAGTCAACCTTGTAATCGTCATCAGGATATAATGATAAATACCTAAATACAGTATAATTGTTAGTACTTTAGAATTGTAGGTTATCTTGTTATAAATAAAAGATTTAGTGACAATAGTACACTGTCTGTCAATGGTGTAGCAAGGGGGCGGCGGGGGAGGGGTTGGTACGTGCCAGGGGGTGGCGGGAGGGGTGGTACGTGCCAGGGGGGTGGCGGGAGGAGTGGTACGTGCCGGGGTGTGGCGGGAGGGCGTGGTCTGCTAGTTAGACTCTTGACGCTGATTCCTCAAAAAGGATTTGTATCTGAATAATGATTCTACATTGGGAGTCCTGTATTTAGCCTAACTCAAGTGTATTTAGCCTAACTCAAGTGTATTTAGCCTAACTCAGGTGTATTTAGAGTAGTTATCATTAACGAGTATTTGATATCATAGAGGCTTGGGCTGGGCTTCTCATCCCTATTTGAGGGACGAATGACTATATGAAATCATCATTCATCTTTCGCGTGAATAAATCGAGTGCAAGCTCTACTGATCCAGAAGTGAGCACGTTACCATTGAGCTACCGTGGCTACCAAAACAGTACTAGGATTAGTGTGCTAAACTTTCACTGGTCCAAAATAAATCGAGTGGCAGAGTAGGTATTGAACCCCAGTTCTACCAATCCTGAAGTGAGCCACGTTACCATTGAGCTACCATGGCCAAAACAGTACTAGGATTAGTGTGCTAAAACTTTCATGGTCCAAAATAAATCGAGTGGCAGAGTTGGTATTGAACCCAGTTCTACCAATCCTGAAGTGAGCCACGTTACCATTGAGCTACCATGGCCACCAAACAGTACTAGGATTAGTGTGCTAAACTTTCACTGGTCCAAAATAAATCGAGTTGCAGAGTAGGTATTGAACCCCAGTTCTACCAATCCAGAAGTGAGCCACGTTACCATTGAGCTACCGTGGCTACCAAACAGTACTAGGATTAGTGTGCTAAACTTTCACTGGTCCAAAATAAATCGAGTGGCAGAGTAGGTATTGAACCCCAGTTCTACCAATCCTGAAGTGAGCCACGTTACCATTGAGCTACCGTGGCTACCAAACAGTACTAGGATTAGTGTGCTAAACTTTCACTGGTCCAAAATAAATCGAGTGGCAGAGTTGGTATTGAACCCCAGTTCTACCAATCCAGAAGTGAGCCACGTTACCATTGAGCTACCGTGGCTACCAAACAGTACTAGGATTAGTGTGCTAAACTTTCACTGGTCCAAAATAAATCGAGTGGCAGAGTAGGTATTGAACCCCAGTTCTACCAATCCAGAAGTGAGCCACGTTACCATTGAGCTACCATGGCCACCAAACAGTACTAGGATTAGTGTGCTAAACTTTCACTGGTCCAAAATAAATCGAGTGGCAGAGTAGGTATTGAACCCCAGTTCTACCAATCCTGAAGTGAGCCACGTTACCATTGAGCTACCGTGGCTACCAAACAGTACTAGGATTAGTGTGCTAAACTTTCACTGGTCCAAAATAAATCGAGTGGCAGAGTAGGTATTGAACCCAGTTCTACCAATCCAGAAGTGAGCCACGTTACCATTGAGCTACCATGGCTACCAAACAGTACTAGGATTAGTGTGCTAAACTTTCACTGGTCCAAAATAAATCGAGTGGCAGAGTAGGTATTGAACCCCAGTTCTACCAATCCTGAAGTGAGCCACGTTACTATTGAGCTACCATGGCTACCAAACAGTACTAGGACTTAGTGTGTAAAACATTCACTGGTCCAAAATAAATCGAGTGGCAGAGTTGGTATTGAACCCCAGTTCTACCAATCCTGAAGTGAGCCACGTTACTATTGAGCTACCATGGCCACCAAACAGTACTAGGACTTAGTGTGTAAAACATTCACTGGTCCAAAGTTACAAGTTGAACGTGTAATTATTCAATTCAATTATAATTATATATTGTTAACTAAGAAATTAGTACGCTGTAAAAGTTATCGACGATATAAAAGTTAATATACGATTTTAATAACATAAACCGTAATTTAAAATTACGTCATAATTTTATGACGTAAAGAAAGGTGGGTCATTTACTCTAACTTTCTTGGAGTAACAATTTTAGTACAGTCCACTTCCCCAAAAGGCCCCCAGAAATGGATAAGCAAATTCTTATGTAATATTATTATTGTAAAATCCTTGAATATATAATTATATTACTCTATTAGTGCTTCTAAAACTGTTTCGTACCTTTCAAAAGATTCAGTAGTGTCCTCATTGCCTTCGTTTCTTACCTTTGTTAACTCAGGAAAATGATTTTCTAAAAGCACAAACTTTTCAAGTAATGATTGATGAGTAGTCTTTCTTCATACATACCAGAATTTTTGTCTTTATTAATATAATTATAATTCTTTACATTTTCAAACGCTTTTCTCAACAAACAGCGAAGGCCGCATATCATAGTTCAAAAGGTTACATGCAGCCTTAAGGCCGCAGGTTCCCACGCCTCACAAACATATATAATTAGCCCATATATATAAATTTATATATATTTAATATATATATATAGTTTATAAATTTTAAAAATATATAATTTTATTCTGAGGTAAAATGGATAAACAAACAAAAGTCTCCACACATATGAAATTTTATTCAACAACAACAACGCCTTTCGAACGCTTTGTGTTCATCATCAGGAAAACACCTAGAATGTGGTGCTGAAGGGTTGGTCCAGTGAAAACAACTCAGTTCGAAACGCGTTGTTGTTGTTGAATAAAACTTCATTTGTGTGGAGACTTTTGTTTGTTTATCCATTTTACTTCAGAATGAGTAAATACCACACAATTAAGGATTGCACAACTAATGATATAATTTTATGTTTACTTATGGTAAAGTTGAATAAATAAGAGATTTTCAAAAGGAGAACTATCTGTTTTTCGATTTCAAATTGTTTGAAATGGCAAAAAACAATTAGAGAAAAGATATATATATATAGATTCAGAGCAAGGGTTCTCGAGGATTTTGGTCAATAAAAAATTCAGCTAGTTAATATCTGCCGACGTTTCGCCAAAGGTTGTTTGGCATTATCAAGGCTAAAAAACAATTTATTGAAACGACATAAGTAAAGCAAAACCAATTCTTCTACGGTATACCAATTAACATAAAACAAAAAAGGACAAACAAAAATTCATAAGCAGGAGAACAACAAAAACACGAATACCTCCATACAGGGCATTCAAGCAAAACAAAACAGACAGTAACAGAGACAGTACATCAGAAAATTACAAAAAACAATAACAAACGAAAGATCAAACATTTAAAATACATTCAGGGGAATAAAACCAAAAACTAACAGCATTATTACCTTTTTTTGTGAGGAAAACCCTATTTACATCAGCATCCTACGGGAATAACAAATGTAATGGAAGGTAATATAACCATCAACATAGGAAAAACAATCTATTCCTCCAATATCAACCTAACAATTGTTCTATCGAACAAAACAAAAAAAACAAAAAGCTAATTAAGGAGATTAGAATAAATTAAACTAAGACTGGATATATCAGATCTCTTATTACAGGCAGTTGGTGTATTCATGATATTTATAATTTCTTTCAAATTTCTCTTTTTGGTGTGTTTTTCATATTCAAGAATTTTGGTCTCGTGAAACGCAAACGAATGTCCCTTAGTACATGCGTGATTGGCTAGAGCACAAACTGTTTTTTTATGTTTTATATCATTTTGGTGCTGTGTGATCCTATTTTTCAAATATTGACTCGTTTGTCCAATATATAAACCCTTGCTCTGAATCTGGATAAATCAGTGGTCGAGAAGCTACATCAGTATATATATATATATATATATATATATATATATATATATATATATATATTATAAAACGATACATTTCAGACTTTTTATTTCAGTTTGATAAACGCTTTATTTCATCATTTACATGATATTTATTTTACACAAGCTTTTTTTAACTTATAAAAAATATTTTTTGTTATAAAATGAATAATTACTTGACAGGAATGATTGTTTTTTTAGTATTTTTTTTATTTGTTTTATGGTGTAAATATCTTTTTTTTTGGTCTTTCTCATATTCATTCATGCAACGAGTTCTCATTGTTTCTATCAGAGTGTGCCACTTCTTTACTGTTTTAATAATTTTCTTTTCTCTTTGATACAATTACCAAGTATACCTTCTTCAGTTTCATTTCATGTAGGTTATCTTCTGTCTCACTCTCTTGGGTTTCCTTCCTTGTCACACTATTTATCATCTTAACTACTATCACTTCTACTCTCTCTCTCTCGCTCTCTCTCTCTCTCTCTTTCTCTCCCTCTCTCACTCTCTCTCGCTCCCTCTCTCTCTCTCTTTCTCTCCTTCTCCCTCTCTCTCTCTTCTCTCTCCCTCTCTCCCCCTCTCTCCCCCTCTCTCTCCCTCCCTCTCTTTCTCTCTCTCTTTCTTTCCCTCTCCCTCTCTCTCTCTTTTCTCCCTCTCTCTCTTTCTCTTCCTCTCTCTTCCTCTCTCCCACTCCCTCTCTCTCTCCCTCTCCCTCTCTCTCCGTCTCTCTCTCCCTCTCTCTCTCCCTCTCTCTCTCTCTCCCTCTCTCTCCCTGTCTCTCTCCATCTCTCTCTTTTTCTCTCTCTCTCCCTGTCTCCCTCTTTTTCTCCCCCTCTCTCTCCCTCTCTCTCTCTCTTTCTCTCCCTCTCTCTCTTTCTCTCCCTCTCTCTATCTCTCTCTCTCTTTCTCCCCCCCTCTCCTCTCTTTCTCTCTCTGTCACTCACTCTCACTCCTTTAAAACACTCTGCTATGGTCCTTTATACCTCTCCCTTATTCTGCTATATCTATTTCATTCATTAGTTTACCTTATAACACGAATAAAATTCTCACAAGTAAATAATCAATGCTAATCTGCATACAATTTCTAGATGTTTTCTATAGTATGATGGATTTTATCCAACATAATGCTCTAATCCATATAAATAAAAGAATTATTGCTTAGAACTGACTCATTTCAAGTTTTCTTTACGTTTCATATATTGGAGAAACCGAATGCACCCTTAGAAAAATTTCTATCGATTTGTCCGCAAAATTTTGTCACAAGTAAACTCAGCCACCATAAGACATAACAAGCTGAAACCTTAACATTAGATTTGTTTATGTCTAACTTAAAATATAGGCTCTGAATACTAAAATAGAATTTTGTAATAAAATTTTTAATTCCGTCAAAGACGGAATTGCTATACGTTTGCTAGTCAATCTATATATTTCACCCTTGTACAAAAATAATATTGGATTTAGATTTTCTTGTTTCTTTTTAATCATATTAACTATGGGTAATATTGAAGTATGAAAAATGAACTCTTTCGTTTCATATTAAAAAGCGGATACTTGTTGTCAAACTTGTTAAGATAAGTTGTCAAACTAATTAACTCAACTCAGTTTTAAGCTAATTTGAAGTTTTCAAGAAGTGTGATATTATGTTTACTTAGAGTAAAGTTGAGTGTAGGCCACTCTGGATTTTTTAACTTGTAGCAAAAATTCAGCAAATAAAATTTTTTGTAACGCTATACAAACGAAAACTATGACTCATTATTGGTGCGATCTCTTATAGTGTGTTTATTTACTCGCGATGGGGAATTTCAAAAATTACGTGATCTCCACACAAAAATGAGTTTTACGTGAAAACTAACAACGCGTTTCGAAAACTTAATGTTCTTCAAGTTTACATCTGCACTATTGAGAACTCAAACCTGGTCCTGGAGTTTTACTTAGGCCACTCTTGCAACAGCATCTCAATAGTGCAGATACGAGTATAAACCTGTGTTTATACGCACCAAGCCATATTTCAGGCCATATCGTTTTTAAATCAAGTCAGGTTGTCTTTTTACGATTTACGAGTATAAACCTGAAGAACACTAAGTGTTCGAAACGCGTTGTTAGTTTTCACGTAAAACTCATTTTTGTGTGGAGACGTAATTTTTGAAATTCCCCATCATAACATACCACGAATCCACTTAAAGCTAAATTATATGTTTGATGAAAAAAATGAACATTTTTTTTTAAATATCCTGTTTCATTAGCTTTAAAGAATAAAAAAGAAATATATAAATGCGAGAAATGTAGTCGAATAAAAAAAAAAAAAAAAAAAAAAGTAAATGGTTATTGAAGGGCAATAGAAAATAAAATATTGTCTCGAGATATTTTGTTTTGGGTTTATCGGATATTTGCTGTCTTGATTCCGTTTATTCAGATTGAGAGGGATAATCATAAGCTGCTTTCTTCTGAAGCCAAGACACTTGCAACTCCGCCATTTCCCCTGTATTCTCTTTCCTTATGTATATTGCCACTTCAAGACCTATCTCAAACAACCTTTTCCAACCCTTTTATTTTCCTTTTCTTTCACCCTACGGAGAAAATTTCTTAGAAAGTTTTTTTTTTGGATAAAAATTTCATTTCTTTTTCACAATATCATTATGTTTTAAGTATAAATGCATTTCATCATTGTACCTTTTACTTATTAGTCTACTTTTTTCTTTTTTTTTTTTTTTTTTTGATCAAATGGGTTTGAAGATGTACTATAATTCTGCTGAAGTGCTGTTTCTTTCTCCTGATGACGGTTAAACCAAAAATATTGTGCCTGTAAGCTTGTAAACCTATTGTTTGTAAATCATTAGTTGTGCAATCCGTAATTGTGTGGTATTTACTCATTCTGAGGTAAAATGGATAAACCAACAAAAGTCTCCACACAAATAAAGTTTTATTCAACGCGTTTCGAACACTTTGTGTTCATCATCAGGAAGACACTATAATACAAATTATATCTAATTAGTTACAAAAATTAGAGTGAAATAATAAAATTCAATTAAGGGTATGTCTTGAATTCTCTTAATTGAATTTTATTATTTCACTCTAATTTTTGTAACTAATTAGATATAATTTGTATTATAGTGTCTTCCTGATGATGAACACAAAGTGTTCGA
Organism: Hermatobates lingyangjiaoensis; assembly: GCA_026182355.1. Taxonomy (NCBI): domain Eukaryota; kingdom Metazoa; phylum Arthropoda; class Insecta; order Hemiptera; family Hermatobatidae; genus Hermatobates; species Hermatobates lingyangjiaoensis. The sequence goes on from JAPFBL010000725.1 coordinate 131,781, forward strand.
AACGAGTTGAATAAAACTTCATTTGTGTGGAGACTTTTGTTGGTTTATCCATTTTACCTCAGAACCTATTGTTTGTGTTTATCTAGTTCACTTTTGAAAACTTTTGTAATCGATTTTTTAATTTTTTCAAAATATAATTATAAATATAACAAGATGTGAATTTCACAATAAAGATGTGAAATAAACATCAACGACCAAACCACAGTAAGGAATCAGGAAAAACACTAAGATGTTTCAACCGAACAAGCTGTCTTTGTCAAAGTCAAATCCCAACTGAATCTAAAGATTCAGAAACATCTTGTAAGGGGTTGAGAAGATTGGGAGGCATGCTCTCAATCATATTTTAAAGGGTTTAAAGTGCAGGAAAGGACAATAACCCCAGAAAGAGATGTTGTAGTACAGGAAGAACTAAGTAACAAACTGTCTGCTAGCTTTCAACCCTTGTACATGAGGCTGAAACAAGCTTTTGACCAGTTAAGACTGTTAGTTCGTTTAAATAATGAAAACTTTATTTTCTTATTAAAAAATTCTTACTTCTTCGAATGAAAAGGGTTTTAAAATAAAACCGAAACATCGGTAACGAGTGTTTGATTTTGAATCCCGTTTCGTTAGAAAATTGACCAAATCCCGATTACATAATACACCTACTCAATAAAACTGCAGAGATAAATGTATATATACCATGAAAAACGGTCCAGAAGGCCGAAAAACAGAGATTCACTTTTCAATATTTCGACCGCTAGTACGGTCGAAATATTGAAAAGTGAGTCTTTTTTATGTTTCTGTCTATGTGTCACAGTTATTTCAAGTATATATATATTGTAAACAGGAAAACGACCCAAAAGAACAAAAAACGTTTCACGATGAATCCCAAACACAGAACTAAGGAATAAACAGACTTACTGTCTCTAATTTTCGGTTGAACCGTCATCAGGAGAGTTGAGATAGGGACACCAAGCCACTTGTGAAGCGACGGTTGGAGATTTTTCAATTTTCAACCAAAAATTAGAGACAGTAAGTCTGTTTGTTCCTTAGTTCTGTCTTTGTATATATCCACGACTCAGAAATTTGTATGTGAACAATAGTGATTTACAGTCCTTAGGCCAGAGGCCCATTATTGCTTAATTAATTTTTCTACTATATGGGAAAGTCAGCTAGAATGATTATACAGTTCATTAGACTGGTGTCTAATACAAACATTTGTGCAAAATCCTTAAATCTCAGACAAAAACAATTTTTAAAACCATGGACATGAACTATTCTTCTAGAGAGACAATTTGCGATGACACCAGGATATGGATTGTACAAAAAATCAAGAGCGTTTTAAAAGAATTAAACAACAAGTATTTGGAAACATAACAATAAATTCTTAAATTCTTATAATTTAAAAGATTTAAATTAAAATGAATATTGTAAAACTTTAAGTATATTTTTTATATTTGGCGTAAAAATAAATAAATAAATGACTGAAATACTAAAGTTACAAAGATATCGTATATCTTATTCACAAAGATTTTCAGAAAATATTTCTTAGATAACAAAAAAAAAAAAAAAAAAAAAAAAAAGAAGAATTGAAAGAAATGCGCAAAACTTTGTAATAAAAGTTGGCTATCATTTGAGCTTACTTTGACATAGATAGCTACAATAAAAACAAGTTCTTTTATTTCATAATAACATAGCCAACACATACAAGCTGTATTAAAAAAATTTTTAATAATTTGAATTATTAAAAGTACGTTTTTTAATATTTTAATCTGTTAATGCAAGATAATTTTCATCTCATTTCATATTACTAAAACAAAGTTAGGGTCTATTCTTAATCATAAAATTATTCTTTATTTTTAATGAGGAAAGTTTTTTTTTTTAACTTGACTTAAAGATAACTTAATTCCATCTAATGGCGATGACAGACTACTTTATGACCATTGTCATGTCTGTATAACTTTTGACTATATTTTGGCGGAATGCTCATTGAACCAGATATACGAGTACACCAAGAGTGCGGTAGTGTTACAAGACTTAACATTAGAGCCAAAACCATGGGCTGTTATTACATTTCTTTAAATAGCTGTAAAGTACTCATGCAAATATGAGCTATTTTGATATTAAGTTTCTTTGTTATTTACAATTGTTGTGTTTCCAAACACCTTGTTAATAATATAGATCAGTGGTTCACATTGTTTTTTTTTACTAAATTCTACCCATTAAAGGCGCTTTTACCTTTTAGTGTTGTTCTAAGGGTGCGGAAATTGTTCCTCATTTATTATTTGGCACCCATTTTAGTAATGGGTGAGCCACATTACCCGTTGAGTCCTAAATTGTGATTTAAGAATGGAATAAAGATTGCACATTTGAAATATTATTGGTTTGATGGTTTGTGCAGATTCTGCAAAGAAGAGGAAAAAACACCGTTGCACCTGCTGACTGACTGTAAGGCAACTTTGCTACACAGAGGTAGGTGCTTCGGGAAACTCAAAAAAAAGCATAGAAAAAATTTTACCGCTGGAACCAGCAAAAGTGCTGAGCTTCTTGGAGGCGTTTAAGCTAACTGCTGTAGTACTTTAATACAGAAGAGGGGAAGTACAATAGTAAAATAGTACAATTTTTATAGACGCAATGCTATAGTTACCGCGTCTTTATTATTAATATTATTATTTTATTAATAATAATTATAATTATAATTAAATTATATAATTATAATTATAATTAAATTATAATTATTTATTATTATTTTATTATTTATTATTATTTTGTTATTAATAATAACAATAATAATACTCGTAATAATCCTCAGCTTAGGTTTGCTCCAGAGATGTTGTCTGAATGCCAATCTGGAGTCTAATATGGGATCTAGATATTTTACTTGTGTTTTTTATGGTATGACTTGATCTTCAATGAACACAGGAGATGGTAGAGGAGGTGCACCTTAGAGAAACGAATAGGGGCACTCTGACAGACTGACTCACTCACTCATTGTTTCAAGTATTTCTTTATAAATCTAGTCCTTGCATCAAAACTAGTAAGAAAAAGGCAAACACTTTGTTCAAGTCACCTATTTGCTTTAATAACCGTCACAGGTTTACTGCAAGTAGAAGATCTGCAAGAATAAAGTTGATAGGGTTTGACGAATACGAGAAGGAATCGGATTTTTTTTTCTGGTGACAGGGAGCCTTTCAGATGGGTCGCTTTTGCCCATATCATCGTGCTCACAGTTTATCACAAGGCCTTTACGAGATCACACCACCCTCTCACTCACTCTATCTCATATACAAACCCCTCGTAACTTTCCTTCCTATTTCCCTTAATCTGAGAAGAAACTTGATTAGCAAAACAACATACATTTCAGTTGGTCAAGTTTTTTATTTTTTGAATTAGAAAACTACAAACTTATATAATCAATCCTATTACCTTCTTAAAAAAAAAGAAAATTAAAATACTATAACTAACAACAATAAATAAAATCTAATTTATCAGAAATAACTATCCTCAGCGTTATGAAAAGTGAATATCATCAAGTCATGACTGCTACTATTTTACAGTAAAGTATTATTACCTTTTTTTGTTCAAATTGAATCACAGTCATTCATTAACATTCAATGATCAAACTATATTATGAAATGGGAAAACATGACTAAGATCTTTCAACCGTAACAAGAAGTCTTCGTCAGAGTCAAAAACCCAACTGGGTTGTCCAGTTGGGTTTTTGACTCTGACGAAGACCGCTTGTTACGGTTGAAAGATCTTAGTCTTGTTTTCCCATTTCTTATTGTAATTTAATCATTGATTGTTATATATATATATGTATATCAATGATCAAACACATAATAAGAAATGGGAAAACAAGACTAAGATCTTTCAACCGTAACAAGCAGTCTTCGTCAGAGTCAAAAACTAGGATGTCCAGTTGGGTTTTTGACTCTGACGAAGACCGCTTGTTACGGTTGAAAGATCTTAGTCTTGTTTTCCCATTTCATATTATACTTTGATCATTAATTGTTGTATATATACACACACACACACACACATATATATATATATATATATATAGGTGTGTTCTCTAATCGGGGTTCGGTCAATTTTCCAGGATAAAAAATCAAACTCTCGTTGCCAACGTTTCGGTTTTTTTTTAAAACCTTTTTCATAGGCAGAAGTAAGAATTTTTTAACTAAGAAAATGAAATTTACATTATTTAAAGGAACATAAATGTTATCCGGACAAAACCTTCGACTAGACGAATATATATATATATATATTGTAAACAAGAAAACGATACAAAAGGACAACAAACGTTTGACAGTAAATCACAGCACACAAAAAAGAAACAAAAAAGAAGTCGAGAGCAAAGAAATAAAAAGTTTTATATATATATATATATATATATAAATGATCAAACCACAATAAGAAATGGGAAAACAAGACTAAGATCTTTCAACCGTAACAAGCGGTCTTCGTCAGAGTCAAAAACCCAACTGAAACACTAGATGGAGAAAACATCCTGTAAGGGGTTGAGAAGAGTGGGAGAGTAGTATTTTAAAAGGGTGAAAGCGCAGGAAAGGACTAATGTCCAGAAAGAGATGTTTGGGGAAACAAAGAAGTACAGTAGGAAAGAGTAAAAAAACTATCCGCTAGCTGTCAACCCTCTTTGAAGAGGCTATTGCCCTCATGTGTTCAAAAATGTTTTACTAGCGTTACTACCTATATTTTTATTATCATTTTAAAAAAAAATCAGGGAATTAAATTAGTTTTACATTATTTTTGACTGTACTGTTAGAATTTTCTTGTTATCTTTTAGTAGGTTGTCAAGCCTGGAAGGTTTGAGTTGCGCAAAAGCAATGCTAAAAGGTTTCGAGGACAGTCAAGGGTTGTTTGTGAGAACGTCTAATGCAGGCTTTGCCCTCTACTTTAATGACCTGTTCTCTACATTTGTTATGCTAATTACAAATATCATATGAATACGTAATCCACCCACACACACCACCCCCTCCCTACCTCTCACCACTTAATACCCTTTCATTTGCATAATTCGTTAATTAGCCCTACTTCTTCTCGCCCTCCTGTCTTACGCATTGGCTTTACATTATTGGCCTAACATTATTCCTTTCCTCATAAACAACATATAACTTTACAAGTCATCTTTTTTCAACTATTTAACTCGTTTGTTTTTAAATAATAAAAAAAAAATTGTCATAATTTTTGTCTGTTTTGGTATCTTTTTTTTTTCTTTTGTGTAAATTCTGATTAGACTATATTTTTCATATATATCTCTATCAATGATCAAACCATAATATGAAAATGGGAAAACGAGAAATTTTTTCCCTTTTTCATATTGTGGTTTGATCATTGATTGTTATTTCACGTGTTTATGTGAAATCTTTTTATATATCTCTGTATATAAAGTTTGTGAGTTTGTTTGTTTGATTGTTCACTCATTTTCCGTGGATATAGATACCTGAAATTAAATATATGTTATTTATTACCTGAATAATGTTAAATAAAATAAAATGATCGCTCTATTCCCAAATTGGAGCCTGGGTATCAAGTGTCTTGCGTGCTCGCCGATGACAGTAGTGCAAATGTATTATAGATAAATGTAACAACAACATTTTTTTACTTTACTATAAGTAAAGTATAGTGATCGTGAAAAAATTCGATCTCGAGATTTTGACGGAATTACATGTTTTGAGGTCCCAGAAGTCGTTTTATGAGGTTTTTACGATGATGTCTGTGTGTGTGTGTGGGTGGGTGGGTGGGTGAGTGTGTTAGCATTGCTTGTTACCACGCTACGGTCCAGAATCATTGATGGATCAAGTTGATATTTTACACAAAAATGGGCCTCATAAAGACGCAGATCCCTATTGTTTGGGAAGAATTATGCATGATGGGAAAGACACTTTTTTTGCCAAAAACCGTTTTTTTTAAAACATTTATTTCTCTTAAACTGATAACCCTAGAGTTTTGAAATTTTCATATTATCTTTGAGGTTACAAATGGAACAAACGAAAAATATATTCAGAATTTTCAAACAACAGGAAATATTTTTTTTTCAATAAAATGTAAAAATTTTGACTTATAATTCAATCTCAAACCTTGTGAGAGCGATACAAGCCATACTGTTTGACGGATCAAAATGAAACTATGCCTATAAATAGAACATTATATGGAGAATGAGTTGAGATATTATTTTCTAAAATTACATTCGCTAAAGGGGCGTTACAGTACGATTTGTGTTTTCAGAAAATGTTTGTTGACGCTAAACGGCTCGTTAAAAAATAATGAAAATTTGACCAAAAATGGAACAAAAAATTAGTAATTCATAAAAAAAAAATCATGAAGTTTCCATGACGGGAAAGAGCAATAACGATATAAAAACTCTTTGTTTATCCTAGACTAAGAGATCACCTGCTATACTTGTCGAATTTTTTGTATTTTTTTACATTGTTTACATTGACTTAGAAATTTTTTGAGCGAATCCACTGAGATAAAATTGATGTTTCTAATGGAAAAATGAAAATATATTATTGACATATAAGAGATGTAAGAGGAATAATATTGTGCAGGTAAATGATAAAACACTCAGTAAAAAAAAATCGTATATATGTTATTTATTTAAATACTAAAAAGCTTATTATTATTATTATTATTATTATTTTAAAGATTAAAATTCCCAGTATAATAATTCTATAAAAGACCAAAAATGTAAATGATAATTCATAATTGGAATCTATCGTTTAGAGATTAATAAATGTAATTATCGTACATCTTTAATTAACAAAGCACCTTAAAATAACATTTTCTTCACCGTTAAAGATGTTTTTCAGAGAAAAAAAGGGTACTTTCCTGTTTTAAATTTTAAAATTTTACTTTAATATTCAATGTAGAAGGATGTCAAGTAAACGATGTAAGAAATCCACTGGCTGTTTGAACGAAAGCCATTCTCTGTAGGAGAATAAATCGTTTCAAGAAATGTTCACTTTGGTTTTTCAAAAATGTTATTACTGCTGTAGTTATACTAATGAAATTATTTGCAAATAATAAATTATTTGTGATGTACAAAAATAAGCTTATAAATTGATATGTCCTTCAATCACTATCTGTACTACCTCAGGAATGAAAGGCTAATAATTATATCCCATTTAGATGTTTACGTTATGCTTAAATCAGACGTTATATTTTTATACTCAAGAAATTTGACATTAAGTTACTTATAGTAAAGTAGAGTGTAGGCCACTCCAGATTTTTTAATTTATTATTTGCGTAATATAAACAATGGTAATAAACTAAAGGCATGGAGCTAGGATAGCCAAGTGGCTTGCGTGCTCGCCGATGATAGTAGTACAAATATTTTAAAAATAAATGTAAAAAAAAATTGAATTGAAAATTGGAATAATATAAACAATGGTAATAAAATAAAGGCATTGATCCAGGGTAGCCAGTCGTTTACGTGCTCGCCGATGACTAATTGGATTTCTTTGTAATAAAAATGTATTATATATAAATGTAAAAAAAAAATAATTAAAAATTTGCGAAATATAAACACTGGTAATAAAATAAAGGCATGGAGCCAGAATAGCCCAGAGGCTTGCATGCTGTCTGATGACAGTAGTGAAAATGTATTATAAATAAATGTAACAAATATATAATAAACTCCTAAATTAGAGGTTAAAAATGAATAATTTTAGAAACAAACTTGAACAGAACTGTCAGATAAAATACGAATGTTCTAAGGTAATCTTATAAAGACACATTCCTTTCATTAATGTTAGTTTACGAGTAAGTTAGCTAAATAAATTGAATATTTCAATTTACAAGTTTTGTTTGTTTTAAATATATTTGATTGTGGGTATAATTGGAATTGATGTTTTATTTATTCATATTATAATAAGATAAATAAATAGATAATATGATATTTATATGATTTTTATTACTTCTAAATGATTTTTATTTTGTTAAATATACTTACTGTTTATATATCTTGAATCATGTTAAGAATACTATATTAAAAGCTTGGGCCATATAAGAATCTGTTTCCGTGTCTTAATAACAAGAAACAACAATTAATATGTAGTACATGTAGGTTAGGTTGCAGTGTCAGTACCACAAGGGAACACATGTAGGCCGAGCATTGGACCTTTTGTGATACCACACAATGAAGATTAATTCTACAGTGGGAGTCCTAAATTTTACCTAACTCAAGTGTGTTTAGAGTCGGGATCTTTAACGAGTACCTGACATCGTACAGGCTCGGGACCGACAGTTTAACGTCCTTCTCCGAGGGACGACGTTCTCAGATTTATTCACCTCCTGCGTGAATAAATCGAGGGCCAGGTGTTGGGGATCGAACCCGGTCCTATTAGTTCATAGGCGAGCACGTAACCACTGAGCTATGACTCTGTAGGTTTATATCTAAAAAGAAACAATCATATCTATGAGCTTTAATAACATAAGAATGTATTATTTGAAAATTTAATACAATTAATTTAATGGTGAATAGTACTACTGAAGTAGTTATTTCAATCGCTTTAAAATTGATGACTCAGCTTTATGCAGCTGCGATAATCTCAATGTCCAAACTCCTAGATCACCTTCTCTTCCATTGTGCTCTCCTTAATAACAACAGACACCATCTTTGAAAAACTAAAATGCTACAAGGGTTAAACTGTCCACCAAGCAAAAATGAACTGATAGCAAATTTATTTCATAGTTTTTTACAAATTCTTAAATAACATAGATTTCATATAACATAGTGTAACAATATTAGCCACATGTAGTATAAACAAATAGAGCATGTGAAAATATTGCAATAAACACCCTCCAAGTAGGGGTGAGTCCTCCTTTGGAGAGGGGGGAAGTACTATTGAAGTTTTTAAGAAAGGATTTAAATGTTTGTATAGAGAATATAATGTAACACAACAAAACACTCCAATGTATGGTCTGTCGCAGACTGACCTCACAGAGTAGTGGGGCATATGTACTCTACAGCCACTGTTACAAGGTCACCAGTACCAAAACCCAACATGATTATAGTATGAAAAGTGACTTATTGAATGAAAGTGACACAAGTTTGATAATTAAGTAACACAAACTTTCATTTATTCATTAAGTCACTTTTCATACTATAATCCCTTCTTAATAACTTCAATAGTGCTATTAACCATTGAATTCATTGTATTCATGTTCAAGTAATTCGTTTTTGTAGTTATTAATGCTCATAGTATATGAATGTTTTTTTGGGAGTAGTAAAACTGAAGAGGAACACGAAGTGTTCGAAACGCGTTGTAAGTTTTAACATAATGATCTTTTGTGTGGAGACGTATTTTTTTTTGAAATTCCCAATTATGAGTAAATACCACACAAGTTGCACATGTAATGAAAAGTTAATTATATTTTAAACATTTGTATAGTTTTCTGCCTTTATGATTTTAACAAAACGTGTTTTTATTTGGCATCAGTCTAAACAGAACTAGATGCATTTTAATTGCAACATTTAATAATATACAAGGTTATATTAGGTTAGGTTACCGTGACAGTCCATAAAGGCCGAGCGCACATAGCCGAAACATTGCTCCTTTGTTATAACACACAATGAACATTCTACTACATAAGGAGTCCTAAATTTTGTCTAACTCAGTGTATTTAAAGTAAGGATTTTTAACGAGTACCTGGCATCGTATATGCTCGAGACCGACGGCTTAACGTCCTCTCCGAGGACGGTGTGCTCAGATTTATTCACCTCCCGCGTGAGTAAAATGAAGGCCAGAGGTAGTATTGAACCCCAGACCCACCAGTCCAGAGGTAGGCACGTTGCCACTGCGCTAACCTGCCCCCCTAATACTATACAACCTAGGTTTTTTTTTGTTTTCATCTTATTTTCTTTTATTTATAAATAATATAATAAAAACAAAAATAAGTTTATTTCAAAGCTGTATTAAACGTGTTTATTTTAAATATATTTAAATTAAAAGTGTTGTCCCGTATTATTGATAGAGTAATAAAACAACACGACGTAATTAAGAAATGTTGTTTGCATAAATAATTTGTATCTTTCAGGGTGAATTATGTACAATATTTCGCGTTTCTTATTATACTTTTAAACATTATTAAACAAATCTCAATTATTTCATATCGTATTTATACTATATATTATATATATATATATATATATATATATTAGTCCGTACTTCGGTAGCAGTCCTTCTTTTATACATGATTGGTTATACACGACTGAATATTGTCGGTCGATTATCTATCTTCTCCAACTTTTCAAGCTGTGAAAAATTAATTTAATTTTTCGCAAGTTCTTGAAAAGTTTGGAGAAGATAGATCATCGACCGACATATATATTATATATATATATATATAATTAAAGTTACAGCTAGAGAACACAAGAAAAAGGACGAACACTCACGAAGTATATAATATATATAATATATAATAAATATATATATATATATATATATATATAATATATATATATATTGCCGTTGCGCCTACAACGTGCTTGGTCTCCCATTCTCTTTTCTCCTGAAGACGGATTACCCGAAATTTTGAGTCTGTAAGTGTGTTTCCCTACTTTGTGTGTTGCTCTTTGTTAATCTCGAACTCGTGTATATATATATATATATATATATTATAAATATTAATTTATACTAATCATTATGCATTATATAGTTTGTTTTATATTTTAGATGTAACTTGTGGAAGAGTTCTACATGTTCTGAACATTGTTAACAACCTCATAAGATGATGTCACTTTCGGACGTTGTCCATGGTCAATCGCAACTATCATCTTCGAAAGCGCTCCAACAACTCCAAGATCATCTTACGAGGTACGACGGTTTCCCATATCAGTAATATAAATCCTAATAACCTCAACGGTACTAACATTATGCATGTATTGTTAACAACGTTCAAAACACCTTGTTTACATTAAATGTTTAAATCTGGAGTATTTCCATACACTTTACTGTAGAATAGGTTCATTAGTTTTGGACAGTCAGTTTACTCATTATTGAGTAAATTAGTTAAAAAGCCCCATAAAAAAACATGCTTCATATATGAACTGTTCATATAAGAGAACTTTGTTTTATTTCAAATAATAATGTTATTGTAATTGTTTTTGTTGAAAGAATTGAAATAAAAAAAAATAAAACCAAAGTAAACTTTATTTTTGGAATAAAACAGAAAGAATATCGCGAGAAAGAGAATTCATCCTATAAGTTAATCAGTTCTACTAATCTTAAATTAACTCTTAAATTCTACGAAGCTTAAATTAGATCTCGATGTAGTTTAATTTTAGTGGAAAAAAAATTAACTAGTGAAATTTTTATGTGTAAAAACTCACTGTTATAACATAAATTCATTCGATGTATTCAGCAAGATGTTTAAACTGGTTGAAAGGTAAAACAGATCGGTTCTGGTTCTGATACTGGTTTGTCTTTCGATTGGTTGAGTTCTCATCCTGCTGACGGTGGATGTCGAAATATCATGGCGAGTTTTTGTGTTTCCTTCTAATGGTGTAGTGTTTTCTCCTACAGTGTTTATTTAGTTTTTTCATTGAACTTTTTTTTTTTAAATAATTGATTATTATTATAGAAGACTACCCTTCTATATGAGTTAGAAGAGGAAAGGTGATGGATTCGTAAGAAGGATAGTAGATAGAAGACTTGTACGAGAGGTCCATGTTAAGGGGGTTGTTTTTGACAAATAGAGCCCTCCCTTAGCTGTCGATAACACCCTCGTAAGATACTAATTACTTTAATATTTGCAATTAATATCCGGCAAAGGGGATGATGAAGCACATCTTCCATCAATCCACTACCTAAGTCCCCATCAATTCACTAACTACTCACCCCTTACAATTTAGACTGTTCATGGACCATCTACATCTTTAGTATACAACACCAACAAAAAAATGAAATATTCATGGCCCAACGATTTAATTAATAGGCCATTTTATCTAATCATGAACCATTCAACATTCATAGAAATTAAAACATTAATGGTTGAGCTAAATCATTAATGAATACATCTTCATTGTTCACTTCCCAGTTCATGGACAGTCTATATCTTTAGTATATATATATATAAAGATTTCACATAAACACGTGATATAACAATCTATGATCAAACCACAGTACGAAAATGGGAAAACAAGACTAAGATCTTTCAACCATAACAAGCGGTCTTCGTCAGAGTCAAAAACCTAACTGAGTTGGTTTTTTGACACTCAGTTGGGTTTTTGACTCTGATGAAGACCTTTTATTATGGTTGAAAGATCTTAGTCTTGTTTTCCCATTTTCATATTGTGGTTTTATCATATATATATATATATATATATATACCAGGAGAGGAAAAAGTTCCTTAACGACCGAGTGTAACTTATTAATTGTCAGAAAGAAGGTTGTCGTAAGGAAGGGATTATCTTCAAAATTACAGTCCTTAAGAGGAGTATGGTTAATATTATCAGGGATGATACGACTATTAATAACATGTTCGAGAAATCCGAATCAATAAATCTATGTTGCAGTAGATTAACTTGGTAATGCTTGTCTTTCATGTTACAATATGTTACAATGTTATATATATATATATTCATATTCATATATTCATATACATATATTCCTGACGACTAGGACATCGAAATATAGTAGTGAGTTCAGAGATTTATTTTCTGTTTGTTCTTTTGAAAATTCTAGTTTATATTCATATATATACATATATATATATATTAGTATAAATAGGGAGCAGACCTTCTTTTATACATATTGTGTTAAACTGAATTGCCTTAATTAAACTTACCTTTTTTTTTGAGCAGTTTCTCATATTTCCTTGATAATTTTAAATCAAGATAAAATTATCTTGATGATTTAAAATTATCAAGGAAATATGAGAAACTGCTCAAAAAAAAAGGTAAGTTTAATTAAGGCAATTCAGTTTAACACAATATATATATTCAATTCACTTCTAATGAAAAGTGATTCTTTGCTATGTTTCTGTCTATGTGTCACAGTTTATTTTAAGTATATATACGAGTAGTAAACGTATATAAACTCCAAAAATTGTTATTGACCTCTTCTATTCTATTCTATGTTTTGTTATTGAGGGCTAGGTCAAATAAAAGAAAATAAGCTCCTTCCTAGGCCGACGTTTCGTTGTATTTGTACATCATCGTCAGGGCAAAAATTAGAGTAAGAACTATAATACATTTACCAAAACAACTCTATGTGATTTGTAGATTCTTTTGGTAAATGTATTATAGTTCTTACTCTAATTTTAGCCCTGAAGATGATGTACAAATACATCGAAACGCTGGCCTATGAAGGAGCTTATTTCTTTTATTTGACCTAGCCCTCAATAACAAAACATAGAATATATTTACATTAAATATTCAACTAACTAACAGCTATTTTGATGATTCATTTAACATCTTCTTCTTGGTTATGTTAAAATTCTATGAATATTGAATAATTTATGTATAACTAGATTTTTCATTAAGCCCTTCCAAATTTTATATTATGTATAGACAATTTTCATGTTAAAATATCAACTTAATGACGAATTTTTGACAACCGTGTCAGCATAAGTAGAGCTGCTAAATACGTCGATTGAGATCAACCAGTGTATGTCACGAACGTATTATTAGTAGATACCATGGCATTAACAAAAAATATTTCGGTCAATAATTCATCTCGTCGCTGATTGATATACACAACAGCATGTCAAATGTAATGTATTAAATTAAATTATAATTCTAATAATAAATTAATAATAATAATTCTAATAATATAAATTATAATGTTAAATCATAATTCTGATTTTTATTATACTTAGGTCACTGTGCAATGTCTTACAAATTTCTATTATTTACAGGCAATATCCATGCTAAAATTTTAACTTAATGACAGATTTAATGACGTTAAATTCATGGATTTAATTTAATGACGAATTGTTAGTAATCGTATCACAATAGAGTAGAGGTGCTCGATACGTCGATACGATATACCAGTCTGTTGCCAAGGTATTATTGGTAGATACCATGGCATTAACGAAAAATAACGTTAGAGTCGTCGCTGATCTATATACAGATGGGCCTGTCAAATAAATCGTGTTTTTTATTTTTATACTTAGGTGACTGCGCTACGGCAAAAGTTGTTCTAAGTGCAGTAAAGCAAATATGCTAGTCATTAAGTCGCCACTTACTGTTTACTTTTAATTTAGACAGGCAATGTTAGATCTACTTCTATTATGGTGTACTTATAAGTTTTTAGTGTACTATTATAGTATAACTGTATGTAAACCAAAATATCAACATGGATGTGATATAACAATTATTGTGCAGAATAGATAAACAATATCTAGTACTTTGTACTTGTATTATAGTGTACTTATAAGGTGGCTGTCCTCGTACTATAGTATACCTGTATGCAAACCAAGATATGAGTGTGCATGTACTATGACAAGTAATGTGCAGAAAAGACAAACAATATCTAGTACTTTGTACTTGTATTATAGTGTACTTATAAGGTGACTGTCCTCGTACTATAGTATACCTGTATGCAACCCAAGATATGAGTGTGCATGTACTATGACAAGTAATGTGCAGAAAAGACAAACAATATCTAGTACTTTGTACTTGTATTATAGTGTACTTATAAGGTGGCTGTCCTAGTACTATAGTATACCTGTATGCAAACCAAGATATGAGTGTGCATGTGCTATGACAAGTAATGTGCAGAAAAGACAAACAATATCTAGTACTTTGTACTTGTATTATAGTGTACTTATAAGGTGGCTGTCCTCGTACTATAGTATACCTGTATGCAAACCAAGATATGAGTGTGCATGTACTATGACAAGTAATGTGCAGAAAAGACAAACAATATCTAGTACTTTGTACTTGTATTATAGTGTACTTATAAGGTGACTGTCCTCGTACTATAGTATACCTGTATGCAACCCAAGATATGAGTGTGCATGTACTATGACAAGTAATGTGCAGAAAAGACAAACAATATCTAGTACTTTGTACTTGTATTATAGTGTACTTATAAGGTGGCTGTCCTCGTACTATAGTATACCTGTATGCAAACCAAGATATGAGTGTGCATGTGCTATGACAAGTAATGTGCAGAAAAGACAAACAATATCTAGTACTTTGTACTTGTATTATAGTGTACTTATAAGGTGGCTGTCCTCGTACTATAGTATACCTGTATGCAAACCAAGATATGAGTGTGCATGTGCTATGACAAGTAATGTGCAGAAAAGACAAACAATATCTAGTACTTTGTACTTGTATTATAGTGTACTTATAAGGTGACTGTCCTCGTACTATAGTATACCTGTATGCAAACCAAGATATGAGTGTGCATGTACTATGACAAGTAATGTGCAGAAAAGACAAACAATATCTAGTACTTTGTACTTGTATTATAGTGTACTTATAAGGTGACTGTCCTCGTACTATAGTATACCGGTATGCAAACCAAGATATGAGTGTGCATGTGCTATGACAAGTAATGTGCAGAAAAGACAAACAATATCTAGTACTTTGTACTTGTATTATAGTGTACTTATAAATGGCTGTCCTCGTACTATAGTATACCTGTATGCAAACCAAGATATGAGTGTGCATGTGCTTGACAAGTAATGTGCAGAAAAGACAAACAATATCTAGTACTTTGTACTTGTATTATAGTGTACTTATAAGGTGACTGTCCTCGTACTATAGTATACCTGTATGCAAACCAAGATATGAGTGTGCATGTCTATGACAAGTAATGTGCAGAAAAGACAAACAATATCTAGTACTTTGTACTTGTATTATAGTGTACTTATAAGGTGGCTGTCCTCGTACTATAGTATACCGGTATGCAAACCAAGATATGAGTGTGCATGTGCTATGACAAGTAATGTGCAGAAAAGACAAACAATATCTAGTACTTTGTACTTGTATTATAGTGTACTTATAAGGTGGCTGTCCTCGTACTATAGTATACCTGTATGCAAACCAAGATATGAGTGTGCATGTGCTATGACAAGTAATGTGCAGAAAAGACAAACAATATCTAGTACTTTGTACTTGTATTATAGTGTACTTATAAGGTGGCTGTCCTCGTACTATAGTATACCTGTATGCAAACCAAGATATGAGTGTGCATGTACTATGACAAGTAATGTGCAGAAAAGACAAACAATATCTAGTACTTTGTACTTGTATTATAGTGTACTTATAAGGTGACTGTCCTCGTACTATAGTATACCTGTATGCAACCCAAGATATGAGTGTGCATGTACTATGACAAGTAATGTGCGGAATAGACAAACAATATCCTGGATGACTTATGTGTTGATGTACTTATAAGTAATCTGGTGTAATCCTGTGGTAACCTTTTATTCAAACCAAAATATCACTGTATATATAATGTGAATATTAGTGGGTTTCTTAGACAATGTTAGATGTACTTGTATTATGGTGCACTTATAAGTTATCTTAAATTATCCTATGGTATACTTATATTATGATGTCAAATATGAGCATTAGTATATGTTATTGTAATAGTAGTAGTATTGCTTTCAAGTGAAATGTATAAATATATGCGATCTATATCAAATATTAAGGCGCAGGTTAGCTCAGTGGTTAACTCGCCTCAGGGCTGGTAGGTAGTCCGGGGTTCGATATTCACGTGAACCTCGATTTATTCACGTGGGAGGTAAATAAATCTGAATATGTCATCCCTCGGAGAGGACGTTAAGCCGTCGGTCCCGAGCCTGTTCCATGTCAATTACTCGTTTAAAGATCCCTACTTGAAATATTAATATTTGCGGTGTTCAAATAAACTATCAGTAAATGTAAAACAGTTAAATGAATAAGTTAAATAAACATAAATGAGGAATAGTTAGGATTTGACGAGAGGAGGAGATATTTAGGTGAGCGTTTTGTTGGGGAGTTTGATTAAGTGTTGGGATGACGGTGGGTATTTTAACGGGGGTAATCCCGGGGAAAGGAATGGATGATAAACGGACTGTGCTTCGGCTTGTCAATTAAGACCGAATTATCCGGCTAGGTGGGAGAGGACTATTAAGTTTTAATAGAATCTCGTATTAGGAGGACTGGTATTAAACATTCAGCCGAGTGGCTCCATCGATCTCTGATTTTCCTCTCTTCCTACCCTCTCAGGCTGCGACGGGGGCTCTCCTTCTCTCTATTTAGGTCAATACAAAAACCCCCTCTTCTCAATATTTACACACAACAATATATTTTTCCAACAACCCCCTCCTCCGCAATCCTGTTTCCTCTCAAAAACAAAATGTATCTAAAAGTCATAATAGTTTATTTATATCACTTACGTTCAGAAAATATTACATTAACCTATCATTTCTTATAATTCAATTTATATTTGTTTACGATACATATGAGCCGTTTATTTTGAAAGTGGCCTAATTCCATTTTCCAAAAAAATTTAGCTAGCTATTTAAATAATTACATTTTTACGTTATCTTTACCTTTTGCAGCAAATTGTACAAAATTTATTTAAAATTACTAAGTTTTTTTATAACAAAAATTAGTTGATAAATAAAATGAAATATTTTTAAATTTTGTAAAACGCAAACCCTTAAATATCTCGATTTTAACATAAATGGAATTAGGCCACTTTCAAAATAAGCGGCTCATATGTTACGATTAATTCTGTTTAATATGAACTAATAGCAATTCACACTCTACTCTGACACTTTAATCAATATTACTTGAGGTTGCAATAAACGTGTCACAGGAGAACACACTTTTACTTTACTATAATTTTTTAATGCTAAAACCGATCCTCTAGCGGATGATAACGTCAGCTGTTTACCGGCTTTTTGTTTGATCGGTATTCTGCAGATTCTACATTGAGAGTCCTGAATTTTGCCTAAGTCAAGTGCATTTCGATTAGGGATCTTTAACGATTTACTGACGTTGCACAGGCTCGAGACTGATGACTTAACGTCCTCTCCGAAGGACGACATATTCAGATTTATTGACTTCCCTCGTGAATAAATCGATAGCCAGGTGGGAATCGAACTCCGAACTACCAGCCTAGAGGTGAGTACGTTAACTACTGAGCTAACCTGGCCCCCGAGAACACTCATAGACCAACGATTGACCCTTTGTTTTTCCCCAAATAATAAACATTCTACATTAGGAGTCCTAAATTCTACTGAATTCAAGTGTATTTAGAGTATAGAGTTCATTAATGAGACTTGCCATTCTACGGGCTTGAGATCAACCAGCACAAGTGTATTTAGATTAGGGATCTTTAACGAGTGTAACTGACGTCGCACAGGCTCGGGACCGACGGCTTAACGTTGTCTCCGAGAAACATTCCCTCAATATTAGGTGAGATTGTAATAGTTGTGATACGAGAGAACACACATAAGCCAAAAACTGACCCTTTGTGATACCACACAATAAACATTCGCCATTAAGAGCCTTAAATTTACCTAACTCAAATGTATTTAGAGTAGGAAAATCATTAATGAGTACCTGACATTGTACAGGCTCGGTACCGACGGCTTAACATCTTGTCTATGGGACGATTCTATCAATATTTTCCACTAGGGGTTATGGTTAACTTTCAAATATATTAAAGTACTAGTAAAGCTAACCTACAAGTATATAGTATATTCCAAAAGGGTACAGTTATAACGGTATACCTATCTCAAATGGACACTATAACAACTATAAAACTACAACAACTATAACAACAAAGAAGTTTAATTGAAGCAACAACGCCTTTCGAACACGTAGTTCTCATCATCATAAGTAAACTTTCTTTAAATCATTACTCGTGCAATCCGTAATTGTATGGTATTTACTCATTCTGAGGTAAAATGGATAAACAAACAAAAGTCTCCACACAAATGAAGTTTTATTCAACAACAACAAAAAGTTTCTAACACTTTGTGTTCATCATCAGAAAGACACTACAATACTAAATTATATCTAATCAGTTACAAAATTAGAGAGAAATAATAACATTCAATTAAGAGAATTAAAGACGTACCCAAATATGTGATGCTGAATTAGAGTGAAATAATAATAATAACAATTCCGCCTCTCTATGTCTTAATGAGCGAATTCCGGGGTGTCCAAAATTTCTAAAACTGTTCCTAAATCACAAAGAATAAATTAAAAATATATATATCTGTGTAAAGAAAAGGTTTCTTTCCTCTAAATTAGTGTTTCTGGCCTTCTGTATTTCAGTTAACGGTTTTAAGCATACCCGACTCCTTTTTCACCTTACCTCCTAAAGGTCTCTCCCCACTCTATCGCAGCAGACCTATTTCCTACTTGTTGTTTTCACTGAACCAACCCTTCATCACCACATCATTTGGGTATGTCTTTAATTATTTTAATTGAACTTTATTTATTTCACTCTAATTTTGTAACTGATTAGATATAATTTGTATTATAGTGTCTTCCTGATGATGAACTCAAAGTGTTCGATC
The DNA here is from genome assembly GCA_026182355.1 of Hermatobates lingyangjiaoensis. Classification (NCBI taxonomy): domain Eukaryota; kingdom Metazoa; phylum Arthropoda; class Insecta; order Hemiptera; family Hermatobatidae; genus Hermatobates; species Hermatobates lingyangjiaoensis. The sequence goes on from JAPFBL010000725.1 coordinate 151,269, forward strand.
GAAATGCTTTATTGTTTCTTGAATGAAACTTCGTTTTTGTGTGGAGACTTTTTGTTTGTTTATCCATTTTCCCTTAGAAACCTTCTCTAGTTAAATAGTGGCAAGAACTGGGCATATTTTAACCTGAAGAAGACACCATGTGTTTGAACATATTAGGCATAACTTGTAAAATAGACAACAACAACTACAGTTTTGACTCGCCTGTTTGAACTCATGAGCTATTAAAAACATATTTATTGTGTGATAATTTACTCATTATTAGAAAAAGGAAAAAAACACTAGTGATGGGCGTGTACTTGGAATCGGAAATTGGAAATATCGGAGCTTTACTAGGTATCAGAACCGGAACAGGAAACGGAGAATTTTAATCGAATCTCTGATTCTAAAACCGATTCTTTGAAATAAATATAGACAGTATGTAATTGATACTTGTTTAACAGAATTTCAGTTTTATACAGAGTGCCTGTTGTCCTGCTGGATTTTTCTTTTTATTAATTCATAGCTAGTAAACTTTGAAATTTTAACGTTCACTTCATTTTAAGTATATCAAATTTTCTTCTTTTTTTTTTTTATAGAAAATTTAACATTTCTCAAGTGTAAATGTCCAGTGACAAGATAATAATTATAATTGGAATACTTATTAAGTTATAATAAGTAATATTGGAATTAGGCGACTCTCCCTGATAACATCCGTATTCAAGAGGAAATACCCTTGATTGATGACACATCACGGCATTTGCAGATAACATCAAGACCCGTCAGCAAGTTTTTTTTTTCTTCACAAATGCAATTAATTCGATCTAGGTTATTATTTCCATTTTTTTTTTCTTTTCCTAACTTATTCCAAACCAAATTACTTAATTATCGTAAACTGAATGGCTTCTGAACGCCCTAAGTAGAGAGCTTTCAGTAAGTCCATTGTAATTATACATAATGAGTAGTACAAAGGTATACTTTACACATTGCATCTCTTTTCGTTAATAATGAATTTTTATGAATTTCCTCTAATAATTACTTCAGTTAAGGAATGATTAAAGAAAAGTTATTTGCATAATGCTCGGAGATTTTTGAATTTCTAAAATCTACTTGACTTATAAAAATGTAAAAGATAATTTAGCGTTGCTCAAGTGTTGATATAAAGAGATAAAATAAATTCCATACTTTTAAGATAATTACTAGAAAAGAGCTTATATGATTGTAGAATAAGATAAAAATAGAAGGAAGCTATCTCTAAGGACTCTTGCTTTACATATTCCATAGTTACATATAGAGGTAGTTACTAGAAAAGTTACGTAATTGTAGTAACAGATCAAAATGGAAGAAAGCTATCTCTAAAGATGCTTTGTTAGAAACTTGCTTCTTTATAAGTTCCTCAAACTTCCTAAACAAGGATTTCATTATTGAATGGGAAAACAAGACTAAGATCTTTCATCCGTAACAAGCGGTCTTATGAGTTGGGTTTTTGACTCTCACGAAGACCGCTTGTTACGGTTGAAAGATCTTAGTCTTGTTTTCCCATTTTATATTGTGGTTTGTAATACTCCATAAACACAGCAGTATTATAACTCAGCAGTAGTAGGTCCGTGACCTGGAACTGCTAATTACAACGTGTACTACAGTGCGCGAAAAGAATAGTTTGTTGGTATATATAATATATATTTGGTATATAATATATATATATATATATATATATATATATATATGTATATACAAAACAATAGTTTATCGGGACTCGGTCAGTTCTTCAGGTTCAAATTCACCTCTCATTGCCAACGTTTCGGTCTTTATTTTAAACCTTTTTCATAGGCAGAAGTATAAATTTTTGAAACAGAAAAACTAAGTATTACATTACAAATTATTTTACAAAGAAAAATCCACATACTATTTTTCTTTGTAAAATAATTTATAATGTAATATTTAGTTTTTCTGTTTCAAAAATTTATACTTCTGCCTATGAAAAAGGTTTTAAATAAAGACCGAAACGTTGGCAATGAGAGTTTAATTTGAACTTGAAGAACTGACCGAGTCCCGATAAACTATACTTTTGTTTCTATTTCGCGGTCGATATTTTTATCAATATTTATATTTATATATATATATATACTTTAACACATAGAAAAGAACACAGAAAGACACTACAGAACTCACTTCGATATTTCGACATCCGTCGTCATCGGGAAGAAGTGCGAAGTACTCGCGTTGAGAAGCAAACTGCTACTGTATATATATATATATATATTTATATATATATAATACAGCAATTAAAAGAAACGGTCCAGCGGACTTTTTTAAATAAAATAAATTAAAAACGAAGGAAACACACAGAAAGACACAGACATAACTCACATCGATATTTCGACCATCATCGTCATCAGGAGGTGTGAAGAGCGAAGAGCGAAGAGTCCCACAGGAAGGCAGGGTGGCGAAGGGAGTCGCTCTGGCAGGGCAGGACTCTTCGCTCTTTGCTCTTCACACCTCCTGATGACGACGATGGTCGAAATATCGATGTGAGTTATGTCTGTGTCTTTCTGTGTGTTTCCTTCGTTTTGATTTTATTTTATATATAATATAATTGCTACATAAATAGGTATAAATACAGATGGATCGTTTTTATTATACATTAGCAACCTTTTTAATCTGATACAAAAGTAATTAATGTATTGAAATCTTTTGTTGTATTATTATATCTTAATATTTAATTATTAAACAGGAATTGATATTTGGTATTATATTTAGTACTGATTTTAAACAGTTGTTTGGCTGAATTTAAATGTAATATAAGGCTGATGAGAGTCTATCGTTTAGAGGAAATTGCCAGATATAAGGTAGATTCTGCGAGGAGAGTTTGAGAAACTGTTGGATTGCTGACAGGTTCTTCCGGCCGGGGCTCTAGTCTCACTTGTGATTTATACCGCAAAGCATTGTTCTCTCGAGTTGGCGTGCGATAATATTCTATATTTTAACAGTTTGCGAATTCAGTATGTCTGCACCCCCACCCCCCACCCCGCCAACATTCACTCAAATAAACTGTCTACAAGTAGCTATGACTCATAGAAATAATTACTTCAGAAATGTTAATTCTATTAAAATAATATTTAACTGCAAATAAGTTAAAGTGGCTTACACTCAACTTTACCATAAGTTAATATAATATCAAACAATCTGTTCTTCTTCGTATAATAATAAGGTCATAGCTAAAGCCGGGCAACGATAAAAATATTTAATCGTTTACTTTTAAGAGTAATTTTTTGTTTGAACTATTGTCCAAATTCAGTGAAAATTCTAACAAGTAGTTTTGTTTTCAATACAAAAATTATTTATTTAAACCCTGAAAAAGTTAAGAAACTTAGCAGGTTAAAAAACAAAACTCGAGTGAACATGGCAGCTAATATTTAGCAATAAAAATCTAAAAATATTGAAGCAATACTAATCCCTTTTGGAATTTCATTTCACTGAAAGTTTTTGGCTAGTTTATTTTTAATTATTTATGTTTATTTATTTTATATTAGTTACTAAAGTTACACATCATGACAGTATAACTAAATTTATTGTTTTCAATCATTTGGGCACGTTCGTTCCATTTATTGTGAAACTATATGGATTGTAATTTTATGTACAACTTTCTGTAAAATCACCGTTACGGTTACATTAGAAATATGTATGAATAAATACAAAATATTGTATTACTTATTCGAAACAGACTTTTGCCATTTTCTAAGATATCATAAAGAAAAAAAAAATAGGATTCTAGCAGTGCAAACCGCTTTGATATCTGCCTAGTAGCCTCAGAGATAATAGCAGTTAAAAATCCTGCTGAATTGGGAAAACCAAATGTTTTCGCGGGTTTTTAACGTTATTTATGACGTGAGTCAGCGGGACTGAAAGGGTTAATAGAAGACATTGAATTTTGGATATCATAGATAAAACTGTTGCTAGAGTCCAGTCTAGTCGAATCTTAGGGTGCTTCTGTCAGTATCAGTGGTAGATAATATCTTATGGGTCTACTGCACTTTGCCTGTAGGCTACTTTTAGGCTATATTAATTTATTTTATTATACTCCGTGTTTGAATGGTTAGTCAAGACTGATTAAACTTAACCAAGTTACGTTTTGTTTTTAATGGTGGATTAAAAAAATTAATCGTATACAATAAACGCGTTAATCGCGATAATTAACGCGATTTGAACAGTATAGGTTTGGACTCTATAGACTTGAACTATATAGGCACGAACTATATAGACTTGAACTAAATAGGCATGGATTTTATAGACTTGAATTAATAGGTACGAACTTTATAGGTTTGAAAAGTTTAGTTTTGGACTCTATAGACTTGAAATATATAGGCATGAACTATATAGACTTGAACTAAACAGGCATGAACATTGTTATAGACTTGAATTATAGATACGAACTTTATAGGTTTGAAGTGTATAGGCATGAACTCTATAGATTTGAACTATATAGACATTGAGTCTGTAGACTATAAGTCTGTTGCCTATTTATTTGTTTGTTAGACAAATAAATAGGCACGAACTTTATAGGTTTGGACTCTATAGACTTGAACTATATAGCCATGAACTATATAGACTTGAATTAATAGGTACGAACTATATAGGTTTGAAGCGTATAGGCATGAACCCTATAGACTTGAGCTAAATAGGCATGAACATTATAGACTTGAATTAATAGGTACGAACTTTATAGGTTTGAAGTGTATAGGCATGCACTCTATAGAGTTGAACTATATAGGCATGACGTTATAGTCTGTTATAAACATGATCTATAGGAATAGAATTTATGATTTTTGTCATAAACATGAATTCTAAAAGTTTATATGATTTTTTCTTATACACTTGATGAATAAGATGATTTAATTGCTCTTCAAAGCAAAATGACTGTATGTTTCATTAAAGGGAGAACATTAAACAAGCATTGATGAGTGTTTACTGAGTCTGTTATGAATAACTCAGTAAGAGAGTAATTGTCTAAATAGCAGGATTAACTAGGAAGAGAGGCAGGCAGCAGGTGATTTCCCTCTGTGAATTATAGACGAGATCGAGGCAGGAACGCCATGCCTTTTGCAGTATTCAATCAACATTAGCCATGCAGCGTGCTTTGCATTTGCTTTTGTGGCAAATTAATTGAAAATATCGCATTATTTATACTGTCTCTCAAAGCTCCGGTTAATATTTGAAGCTATAGAGATAAAAAATGTAAAACGTGATTTGTATTGAATGTTCTAGCATTCATGAAATGACAACAACAACAACAAAAATAAAAAAAAAGCACCAAATCAAATCAATTTGTATTGATTGCTGACGACTTCAAGCGTCGCTTCTTAACATTATTTTAGGTTAGACTGCAGTGACAGTCCCACAAGGGAACACCTATAGTCCAAACATTGGCCCTTTGCGATACCACACAATGAAGATTGATTCTACAGTGGGAGTCCTAAATTTTGCCTAACTCAAATGTATTTATAGGATGGATATTTAACAAGTACTTGACTCTCTCTCACTCGCACACACACACACACACACACACACACACACACACGCACACACACACACAAACACACACACCAGACATCAGAATAATCTTCCTCATACATATTAATGATATTGATTTCGACAAGTTATGAAGTACAGTTGATATTATGAGTATTTTATATGTTTAATAATTCTGTAACATTTCCATACAGTGTAATTAATTTTTTATGTAATGTAATTATTTGAATATTTACCAGATTATATAATTTATATGGTGCGGAATAAAGTGATACATGTTGATAAAAAATCGCACAGAGACGTACATTCACACAGAGAGAATGACGTTCTCTCATTCACACACACATACACACACACACACACACACACACACACACACACACACACACGAGAGAGAGAGAGAGAGAGAGAGAGAGAGAGAGAGAGAGAGAGAGAGAGAGAGAGAGAGAGAGAGAGAGAGAGACATACAAAACACACACACACACACACAGATACAGAGAGAAGAGAGAGAGAGAGAGAGAGAGAGAGAGAGAGAGAGAGAGAGAGAGAGATACACATACAAAACACACACACACATACCACACAAACAATCTTATGTATTATTAATTATTATATTATAATTTAGTCTTAATAATGCCAAATCACTAGATATAGATTGCATGTAATACATATTGTGAATCATGCTGTATAAACAAATAAATTTGTCATCATCGTAAAGGTATTACTCGTGAGGTAAATGAAAAAAACCACATATATACGCACAGATTCACAAATACAGTCATTTCTATTTGATTTTGAATGCTTGTATGCTTTCGCCGCTTGTATTCCGACTTAGTATTAGTACAGTAGGGCAGTACTTGCTCTAGTAAATCTTGCTCAACATTTTTCTTTTACCACAATTTAATCAATTCAGTGCGTTTTCACAAACATTGAAGTTTTCTTACACACTACATCATCCTGAGGTTAAAATTGATGGATTTAAACATATATGGCTATTCAGTACGACTTAAGCGTGTAATAATTTTTTTCAGGATATTATCTAAGAAAAATAGATCTATTGGTCTCAAATATTTTATCTCTTAATTACAAAACTTATATAAACTAAGAACTTATTTCAAGTTTACAGTATAACCTCATTGAAAACCAGATAATAATCCAATTTACTGTTTCATGAAATATTATTAATATCTTTATAAAAGGATATATGGTTCACTGGCTATAAAGGTATTTGGGGACTCTATGGACGTTATAACTTGACTGATTAAGAGAAGAAAAGACGTCATTAAACTCAGGTTGGAAATAATACAGTTTTATTTCAGTATTAAGCAATAAGTAAAGAATAAAGCCAAAAATTTAATGTTAACCTTTAAGAAATATATCCACAATATTACTGTTAGTTTGCTAATGAACTGTACTACAACCAGGACATTTTGAAAAAAAAAATAGATAAATAGAGACATTTTCAATTAGTCCAAGCTTGTAACTTTGTTACAGTATCACTCAGCAATTTGTGAAACTCTTTATTATAGGAGTTAAATATAATGAGTTCATATGCTCAAAGGAATATAGTTAAAAATATATATTATTTCATTTCAATAGCTTGAAGAAACAGTTGTTTGCTAAATAGATATAATCTTTATAAATAGACATTGAACAATGAGTAGGCCTAATTTGCAATGGTTAATTAGTTTGACTGAAATTTTTAACAATGAATAACAACAGTAGTTAGTGTTATTTAAACATTTAACAATAAACGTCTAAACCACAGAAGGAAATCAGAAAAAATACTAAGATCTTTCAAGCATAACAAGTGGATTTCGGAAAAATCAGACTGATGACGTCACTGTCTCTGACGAAGGCTCTGACGAAGACGAAGACAATTAAGACAATATCTTAGCCTTTTTTTTTGTAATTTCCTCTCTTAGGCGTTAGTGTTTATTTCACGTGTTTATTGTAAAATCTTGTTACTTAACCATGAACTACATTACTTGGCGTAGTTTTATTGTTTAAACTGATCGATCCCCTAGAAAGGGGATAAACGCCTGACGTAATAACGTCAGGCGTTTATCGACTTTTTGTTTGATTGGTGATTCTACAGATTCTACATTGGGAGTCCTAAATTTTTTGCCTAACTCAAGTTCATTTTGAGTAGGGATCTTTAACGAGTATCTGACATCGTACAGGCTTGGGGCCGATGGATTAATAACCTACTCGAGGGACGACGTACTCAGATTTATTCACAACCCGCTTGAATAAATGGAGGGCAAGATGAGGATCGAACCCAGGACTACTTGGCCCATAGGAGAGTACATTAAGTCTTCACAAAAAAAAATTGTATTATAAGAAACTAAACAACGTGTTTCGAACACTTGATGTTCTTCTTCAAGTTATATCTAAAAAATATATACATTTAAGAGCTTTAGGCACATAATTAATTCGCCCTATGTTCCTAAAGCTCTTGAATTTATATATTTTTTATGTATAACCTGAAGAAGAATATCAATTTTTCGAAACACGTTGTTTAGTTTCTTATAATAAACTTTAATATATATATATATATATATATATGTGTGTGTGTGTGTGTGTGTGGTGTGTGTTGTGTGTGTGGAGATTTAATACTCGTACTTTACCAAATATGATAAGAGTATATTTAGAGATTTCGTATTTTTATGTCTAATGTGAATGCAAACTTTATCGCTATTGTTTGAAGTTTTACTGAGAATTCATATGGATGAATTAATGTTCATTCTGTTGAACATTTCTGAATTGATGGGATATTTCTCATATTAACAATGATTTAGCTTCTGTGCTTTGTTTTTATGATATTTAATTCTATAGTATTGCGCTTTAGTTCTATATTTTTAACATTTATTATTTTTAGAAGTTAGGTAAGTGGATACGCTCTGAGAAGTCTACTGTGAAATAGTGCAAGGATGACTTGAACTTGCTTGCATGTATGTGATCCTTGAGCAAGCAAACAGTGTAATTTACAGTGTTGGCGTGATATATCGACTGTGAGGTTAGTCTTCGTGATAATCAGCCATAACTGGAAGAAATATATAACCATGTCCGGTTTGAACTGCGTCTGACAAATGTAATAAGGTCAGGGAGTGGTGAGGGCAGTAGGGCACGACAAAGAGCCACTTGCCTCTAACCCTTCAACATCCTATTGATAAACCATTTTACTTTACAAAAACCAAAGTATTGTCATCGTGGAAAAATTCGAT
>JAPFBL010000726.1:5000-110338 GCA_026182355.1 Hermatobates lingyangjiaoensis
TATTAATAATAATAATAATAACAACAACAAGCATAAATTAATAATAATTAATTAATTAATCACATGGAGCCCATTTCACGGTCTGCTCATCATAAAGCACACAGCACGAAAGCAGAGTTAGAAATTGCAAGACTGCATTCATAAATGCATTTGATCAACACTGCGTTCATAACTGCGGGCCCCAAGGAACAAGCAGCACCCTCGGGCTCCGTGGGGCACGTAAAGATAATATAATATAATAATCTAGGTAACGATAATAATTATAATAACAATAAGATAACGTAATAGTTCTATCACCTCTTTGAGGTGATTACCCTTTGAGGGTGTATACATTTTAATGAATACATTAACGAGCCCACAATCCATCCATCGATAAGCACGCAGTCCGGAAGCAGGGTTAGGAATTGCAAGAATCTGCATTCAAAAATGCATTTGTCAACCCCGGATTCCATGACTGCGGCCACCGAGAACAGCTGCATCCAAGCTCAATATGGGAGACAGCAATGACTACAAAGTACAGTCTTAAGAACATACCCACTATAACACCTCTATGAGGTGAATACCTTATGGGAGTGTAGTAAAAGCTCACCCAATCCATCTAGCGATAAGCACGCAGCCGGGAGCAGAGTTAAGAATTGCAAACTGCATTCAAAAATGCATTGGTCAACTCTGCATTCACAAAACTGCGGCCACCAAGAACCTCTGCATCCTACAGTACAGTGTAGGAGATAACTAATGGATATATGCAGTTAGGTATAATCTTAAGACCATACGTTATCCTAATACCTCTTCGAGGTGATTGCCCTTACAGGGGGAAGACATTTATAAATTAATATATCAAAATAACAATTAAATATAAAGCTGATTTATAACAAAATGTGTGTTTTGAACACAGATCTATCTTATTCTAAATTTATAAATAATTTAATAAAAATAAATAAATAATTAATAATTACATAAATAGATTTTTCATTTTATAACACAACATGGATTTATACTTTTAATGTCCGTGGGTGAACCGCCAGCAGTTCATCCAGCATCCCGGACAGGAATAATACAATTTCATAAAAGCATTGCGTGTCTAAAATTTAGCTTATGCTCCTTAGAGAGAGATTACAGCAATAGTAGTGCTACTTATCCATTATCTGGAGGTCGGGTGGTTCTCCTTTTCAGGTTCCGTACTAGGACATTTTCACTTCCCTGTAGCTTGTTGTCCTCTCTGCTGGCAAGTCTCCAGATGAAACTGTCGATATGCTCCAGCCCCAGGTCCCTATGGAGATCCCTGTTCCGAACATACCTCGGTGCTCCCGTCATTATCCGGGTTGCCCTGTTCTGAACACTTTGGAGGAGACCTCTAGAAGTATTAGAAGCCTCAAACCAGGCCGATGACCCGTAAGTCATCACCGCCCTGATAAGAGTTTTATAAAGGCACACCTTAGCAGCCAGGGACACTCCCTTAGGGCCCGATCAGCGGGCGAAGCATACCTAACAGCGCCTTTCCTTGACGTTTTCTGTCCTGCAAGTGGGGCCTGAAACTTAAAGAAGAGTCAAAAACTATTCCCAAGTACTTGACATGTTTTACCTGTGGGACTTGGACGCCACCAAGCTTAACTGCTGGCCATCCACCCAATGGGGCGTCGCCTTGAGAAGACAACGCATGAACTCTTGGTTGGGTTTGCCTTGATCCTCCACACCCGGTAGTATTCATCAACTTCACTTAGAAAGCCGTTGAGTTGACGGAACAGGGGCTTACGCACACTAGAACGCATGGCAACGACTGTGTCGTCAGCAAAACATCCCAGTCATCGCAACCACCTTAACAGTAGTTCTCGGGACTGGGAAGTCATTTACATACAAGTTAAACAACAAAGGGGCCGAGAACGCTCCCTTGAGGCACACCTCTTCCCAGTGTTCGACAATCACTGAATGTTCCCCCCAACCTGAACCCTAAAGCGCCTGCCAGTCAGATATGATTTGACTATTTTAACAAACCATACCGGCAGTTTCGCCTCCGCTAACTTGTAGAGGAGCCCAGCATGCCAAACAGAGTCAAACGCTTTCTCCAAGTCCACGAAGACCGCAGCAGTTTAGTAGGCCGCGCCTTGTCCAGTGCTGAATTCCACCCCTGACGAAGTCCGTGAACCTCCTTAACTGGTGACTTGTTGAGTGGCCTTTTCTAAATCCAAACTGGATATCCTGAAAGCAAAGAGAGTCATTAACCTTAAGTCTTATCAACTTCTCCAAGGCCTTTCCGATAACCGACAATAGGCTAATTGGACGGAGTTGGCAGCATGCCGACCACTCTTGCCTGGTTTTTTCAGCATGATTACGATTGCTTCTTTCCAACAATCTGGAAAGTGTGCTAGTCGCAAGCAAGCATTGAACAGCGCAGTCAAGTTCAGGACAGCCTTCCAGGGAGTGCCTTCATGACGTCAGAAGTCACTCGGTCTCCCCCTGGAGCCTTCCTTTTCGGCATACTTACAATTACCTCCCAGACCTCCTGTGGCGTCACGAAAACAGACTCAGAGGGTCGTTGGACATATTGAGTGATACTCATCTCTGCAATGTCATCTTCAAGAGTTCAGGGTGTGCCCGGAAGACTTGGCTCAGGCATTCCAAGAATTCCTGAGCCTTGTCCTCCTCCCTCCATAACGCAACTCCCGAACTGTCCTCTAAGACTCAGGCCTAGAGCGAGAGGCCTTCAATGCCTTGGCAATCCTCCAGACCTCAGGATTGCTCTTGTCTCCTTCTAGCTGTAGCTTGCTGAGCCATCGTCTCTCTCTGTAGTCAGCAATCTCGGCCCTCAGCTGCTTTGTGCACCAGTTTAGTTCTCTCTTGATATCTGGACGTCTGGTTCTCTGAAACAGGCGCTTCAATGAGTTCTTCTCCCTTGACCTTGACCCGGAGGTATTGTGGCAAGGGATCGGGGTAAAATGTTCCTGACAATCCATGACTGCTCACCTTTAAGGCTTGCGTCAAAGATGACGTGAACCTCACCCCTTCCCTAAATCCCAACACCTCCGGAGTCTGAAGACTAGTGGGGATGGTGATCAAACTTTCCATCTCTTTCCGAAACCGTTCCCAGTTCGTCCTACGAACAGTGCGGGTATCAAATGGAACATCCGGACTCCGCAGCGTCAAGAGTACAGGGCGGTGATCAGAGTTCAGGGCATCTAGCACCTGCAACTCGGACGACCATCCCAGTCCCCTCAGAACCGCAATATCCAAGATGTCTCCAGCATCCCCGCTCCGAACTTCAGAGTAGTGAGTTGGCTCATCTGGAGCAAGAACGTCACATCCCTCGCTGAGAGCAAAGCTGAGGAGTTTCCTGCCAGCAGGATTCCCCACACGACACCCCCAGGAGACATGCTTCGCATTGAGGTCACCAGCCACTAGTGTTGGCCTCGGAGAATTATAGGTCATGTTATTTACATCAAATAAACTGTGCAAATCCTCGCTGGGTAACCTGATGCCAGGAGGTTTATATACGGAGTACACATATAGGTGATGCTGTTCCAGCTGCAGGACGACTCCGGTATTTTCTATCACAGATGTAGGGGCAGAGGGGAGAGTTGAGAACTTCAGTCCTGTCCTCACAAGAATGGCTGTTCCTCCACCCCGTCCCTGGACCCTGTCGCTTCTAACCACTGCGTAGCCTTTGATACTAAACCTCTGACCTTCTTTCAGAAAAGTCTCGCAGAGTAGTACCAAATCCGGCCTGTGATCCGAAAGCAGGTCAGCTAGCTCTTCCTTCGACCTGCAAAGACCACGGACATTTAAAAATAGAACAACCAGATTTCCCCATTTATGCTTACGTGGAGTCATCATCTGGTGATAACCCTTTCCCTGTCATCATGTTGTGGAGCATGGTTATGAAACCATGCCTCTTCCAACAGGTCCATGATGGCCTGCTTCGCTGCTTCCCTCCCAGGTTGGGGGGGGTGGAACCTGGGAGGGACGTGGAGGCTCCCAGAGCCTGGCGGAAGGTCCTCGTCAGTGCCGGGGGGGTGGTGCTGGGACAAACTTCGGTGGGCGTGCCTTGGGGACTCTCGGTTGCCTGCCTCAGCTTGGCCTCCTTGAAGGCCTGACACCCCCTGTAGCTGGCTGGGTGTGCTCCGCCACAGTTAGCACACTTGGCGGGATCCTCCCGAGCCTTCGGGCACTCACCATGGGCGTGCTTCCCAGCACACTTCACGCACAGCTGTTCCAAGCTGCACCAACGCTGCGTGTGGCCCCAACTGCTGGCACCTGTAACATTGGACCGGGCCTGAGGGACGGCGGGCTTTCTCTACCGTTACGGCTAATCCTAATACACGCTTTATGCTTGGGGGCACATTGCCCCCAAGGAAAACTCAAAAATTGGTAGGTTCCTCAAACCTGACCTGCCACCTTGATACCGAGGTCGCAGGGTAGTCAATTGCTTGACCTTCGTTTCGAGCCCTTGAGCCTTAAGGTCCTCCTCAATGTCTCTCGGGTCGGTCTCAATGGGGAGGTATTTCATGACATACCTTTCCCTAGAAACCTCCCACGAGGGCTTGAAGGAGTAATACCCTACTCCTTGCTCTGTCAGAAGTCTGGTGCAGGCCATGTAGACCTTCCTCGAGTCACAGGAGAGCCGGATCTGGGACCCCCCCAGACTGACCCTGACCGATTCCAGAAGGAATCGGGGGGCTGCCTTTCGGAAGCGCTGATAGTCAGCCATCTTCTTGATGAGGACAGGTGGAGGCCTCCTCTCTGTGGTGGCAGCCGTTCCTGCCTCTGCAGCGTGCTGGGGCCGAGCCAGAGAAGGGGCAAGGGCAGGGAAGTCCCCTCCTGCCTTGTGGGCTGCTGCAGTCAGGTCTGGCAGGGAGCCTGGTCTCTCCTCGTCTCCGGAGGATTCTTCTGTCAAAACAGAAAACTTGTTTTTAGTTTTAATTTCCCCGCTCATACCTACCGGCGGGACAGATGCAGCCTTCTTCTGGGCCCTCGTCAGGGGACGCTCGGTGACAGCTTCTCCTTTTTTCCCCCTTCGCTCCTTCCGGGGTCGGGGTGATTTCGGTTGGTTCGGTCTGTTTGGCAAGGAACTCCTTACCAAACCTTTCCTCACCCTGCCGCAGCAGGGACGCCAGCAGGTCCTGGGCCTGACGGATCTGGACCACCAGCTCCGCCAGCCCTGGGCTCGACCCCAGACATCTCCTTTTTCCCCTCGCTTATGAGCTAACCTGTAACAGCTAGACTCAAACCAACAATGAAGCAATCAAACAATTCAAGAACCTAAACTGCAAAAAATTATATTATGTCTTTACATTCTAAGTAGTAAGCACTGACACTATTATATTATGACAATTTACACACACAACGATATTAATATTAATTGTTATTTAACACTATGGGATAACTTACTGACTAACACCAATGCTCAGCTACAAAGTTTTAAGTTTCGGGAGAGAGAAGGAATACAGAGGAAGAGTGGAGGAGGAATGAACGGGCTTGGGGGGCGTGGCCACTGAAAACTGGAAGGGGTGGTGAAGGAGTGATGGCCGGCTTAAGGTTAAGGTGCAGGTAGCGGCCCTTAGGCCAGCGACCTTAAGGGTACAAAATGGAGGATAACAGGTACAATCTCAGTATTACAACGTATAATATTAACTATTACTAAAAACTATTACTAATACTATTTTAGCTTGAAAGTTTAACAATAGTCTAAAAACTAATTTTTATATCCTTTTATGAGTAAGGAACAAATACATGATATAAATAGTACATAAGGCTTAACAACAACTATTAGCGATATGCTTTACAAGAATTCTAAATCTTCAATCTAATTCAAATAGCTAAGTTAGCTTTAAACAATTTTCTAGATGAAAGTCTGCAGAGAATACAATTACTATCTAATCCTAGAACAATTTATCGTCTATGTAAAACTATGCTACTGTAGCCTAAATTACTAACAAGGTTAGAGACAGTACAGTGTTATTATCATTAGGAAGTAACAATGAATAATAATTTGTCTACTTTATTTTAAATCTAACACTGAAAAGGATAATATCAATTAAACAATACTAAACTATCAGGAACTGTAATGAATTGAATATAAACAAGAACTAAGATAGCACAATACCTTAAGTAAAGGAAAATAGACTAGTTAATTATTTCAATTTAACATAAATAATATACCAGTGACAATGATAATAATAATATAATTCAATTACAATCAATCTATTTCTAAATAGCTTAACTTAACTATAAACAATTGTATATAACAAAATCTAGTAAGACGAATAGACTTGCTAGTCACAAACAAATTTGAAACTACGTAGTGAGATAGATGCTGACACCAATGAAGTGACAAACTATAATTAATTGAAATGGAAACAGATTACAGAGACCCGGTCAGAGTCCAAAGGGTGAACTCAGTCCCAAGTAAACTATGAGTTGTTAAACTATGCAATTTATGAAAAGAAAACAATTTTAGGAAAAACAAATAATATAATACAGTAATATAATAATAGAATACAGTAATATGAATAGATAGGGCACTTAGCTGTATTGCCTGTAGGCTACCTCAAGGAGGTTAACGATGCAGGCAGGCTGGCAGCGAAGGGCAGGGACACCAGGTAGACGGACGGCTCAGGTACGATGCTCACCCGTCGGCGGTCTCCAAGGGAATGCAAGGAAATGGCCCAGACGTTGGTCCTTATATACAGTTTTCTATGGGTTGTCCGGGGAAAGGAATATGATTCGATGCGATGTTGACCAATGGGAGTAGAGTTACAGGTCCAAGCGTAAGGTCCCAGTTGCCCGCTGCTCAGCAAAAAGCCTTTTGCTGAGCAGCGGGCAACTGGGACCTTACGCTTGGACCTGTAACTCTACTCCCATTGGTCAACATCGCATTGAATCATATTCCTTTCCCCGGACAACCCATAGAAAACTGTATATAAGGACCAACGTCTGGGCCATTTCCTTGCCTGAAGATAACCAGAGAATGGTTGAAACATGTCGCAAATACCACCACCAGGTCAACAGTGCAGAACTTTTCATCACCTACCAGCCACCCATCAATAGCAGCAATAACATTCAACTGAAGAAAAAACATGAACATAAGAAACCGAAGAGAACAATATACAAAACCTACAACTTGGAGATGTTTCTACGAGAAGAAGGTTGGATTCCCAGTGTCAACATCTCTTAATAATCAAGAGGGACTGTGCAACCTCTACCCCTGTTGGCATGAAGATGAAGGCGGCTTTTCGCAGTAAACAACCGAGAGTATCATTTAAATATCCAGCAATATCCGTAACAGAAAATAGTAAACAACAGCAACACCCAACCACCACAAAAATCAAAAATAGAAAGGGAACAGGAGTTCACTGTAAAGTGAGGCTAATGTTTTCTGCCAAACATCATTTAACACAGAGGGACTGCAACCTCTATACCTATTGGCAGAACGCAAAGGTTTTTTGCTGAGCAGCGGGCAACTGGGACCTTACGCTTGGACCTGTAACTCTACTCCCATTGGTCAACATCGCATCGAATCATATTCCTTTCCCCGGACAACCCATAGAAAATATATATATATATATATATTGGCAGCAGATCTTCTCTCAAGCATATTTTATTGAAAATGATCGCAGTTTCTGTATTCACGACCTTTTTATTAACAGATTCTAACCTCCTGGCTATTTTCCTTATTGTAATAGGTAAACTACAAATCAGTTTCGCCAATGACCAATAACTCTATGTGAGTTTTAGATTATTTTGGTAAATGTATTATAGTTCTTAGCCCTGAAGATGATGTACAAATACATCGAAACGTCGGCCTAGGAAGGAGTTTATTTTCTTTTATTTGACCTAGCTCTCAATAACAAAACATAGAATATATATATATATATATCATTGAACAACTGACCGTATTTCACTGATGTCATTTTCTTCACCAGTTTTTCAAGGTTTCTGAATACCTTCTTCTTTCCTTCATCCAAACGATGGAGGATGTTAATTAAGTGGTTTTCACATCAGTGAAATACGGTCAGTTGTTCAACGAAATATGCTTAAATGAAGGACTGCTTCCAAATTTTACAAATATATATATATATATATATATATATTATTGAATTTGATGGCAGATTCTGCATTCACGACTTTCTTACTTATAGCTTCTATTTTCCTTACAATTTTCTTTTGAGAAGGTGATAATTGCCAAAGCAAACTAGCATACGACATTCAGAAGGCTGGAACACTAAATACCACTTCACTGGGGATAACTATATTTAATTAAACACTACACTAGAATAAACTAAGATAACAAGCTTTCGGCCCCATGGGTCATCATCAAGTTCTTAAACTACTTATATTGACCAAATATACATATTACTGACAACTTTGGCGTTTAAAGTAGTTAGTAATATGTATATTTAGTTAATATAAGTAGTTTAAGAACCTGATGATGACCCATGGGGCCGAAAGCTTGTTATTTTAGTTTAATCTAGTGTAGTGTTTAATTAAATATAGTTATTCCCAGTGAAGTGGTTATTTTCAGCCTTCTGAATGTCGTATGCTAGTTTGCTTTGGCAATTATCACCTTCTCAAAAGAAAATTGTAAGGAAAATAGAAGCTATAAGTAAGAAAGTCGTGAATGCAGAATCTGCCATCAAATTCAATATATATATATATATATAATATATATATTTATATCTATTATTATTATTATTATAGTATTATTATTATAATAATAATTAATATATAATATATTAATTAATTATTAATTATTAATTAATTAATAATTAATTAATTATTAATTATTATAATAATTATAATATATTATTACTATTATTATAGTATTATAATATTTATATATTATATATATATATATATATATATATATATATATATATATATATATATATATATATATAGGTGTGTTCTCTAATCGGGGTTCGGTCAATTTTCCAGGATAAAAAATCAAACTCTCGTTGCCAACCTTTCGGTTTTATTTAAAACCTTTTTCATAGGCAGAAGTAAGAATTTTTTTAACTAAGAAAATGAAATTTACATTATTTAAAGGAACAACAATGTTAACCGGACAAAACCTTCGACTAGACTGTTTTGTCTAGTCTAGACTTTTCAGTCTAGTCGAAGGTTTTGTCCGGTTAACATTGTTGTTCCTTTAAATAATGTAAATTTCATTTTCTTAGTTAAAAAATTCTTACTTCTGCCTATGAAAAAGGTTTTAAATAAAACCGAAACGTTGGCAAGGAGAGTTTGATTTTTTATCCTGGAAAATTGACCGAACCCCGATTAGAGAACACACCTATTCTATCAAACGGTTGATATATTATTGAATCTGTTATATATTTATATATATATATATATATAAAGATTTCACATAAACACGTGAAACAACAATCAATGATCAAACCATAATAAGAAATGGGAAACAAGACGAAGATCTTTCAACATCAGAGTCAAAAACCCAACTGAACACTAGATGCAGAAAACATCTGTTGAGGAGTTTTCCCCCTCCCACTCTTCTCAACTCCTCACCAGATGTTTTCTGCATCTAGTGTTCAGTTGGGTTTTTGACTCTGACGAAGACCGCTTGTTACGTTTGAAAGATCTTAGTCTTGTTTTCCCATTTCTTATTGTGGTTTGATCATATATATATATACACTGATAGAAGTAGCAACCATTTAATTAAAACAACAATATAGCTTATCAGAACTCGGTCAGTTCTTCATTTTCAAAGTTAAACACTTATTGCCAACGTTTCGGTTTTTCTTTAAAATCTTTTTCATGTGTATCAAATTTATCAAAGTCTAAAGGTAAGTACGCAAGCCATCTACTTTGCTATAATACCACACTAAGTTTTCCCTTTTTTTTTTTTTTTTTTTGTTTCACAGTTGTCAGCAGTGCATACGACGTACCCGGCTGGGTTGACAACCTTTCCGGCCCCAATGGACTCATTGCTGGCTGTTACTCAGGTGTTATTCATGTTATCCATTGTGATGATAACAACGATGCTAATTTTGTACCCGTTGATATGGCTGATAATTTGATCATTGCAGTTGCTTCAAAACTCTTAAACAAGTAAGACGTTTCCTATATCACTTCTATCATACTTACTCCATGCCACTTGTAACGTATTTTTTTTATGCCTTCCTCACGGGTATATATATATATACGAGTTCAAGATTAACAAAGAGCAACACACAAAGTAGGGAAACACACTTACAGACTCAAATTTTCGGGTAATCCGTCTTCAGGAGAAAAGAGAATGGGAGACCAAGCACGTTGTAGGCGCAACGGCAAGTAACCAACTGTGTTTCCCTACTTTGTGTGTTGCTCTTTGTTAATCTCGAACTCGTATTGTGTCCAGTTTGGATCGTATTTCGTTTTATCAGTGAATATATATATATATATATAATATATATAATTATATAATAATTATTATATAATACTATGAGTTAACCCTACCATGAAGGAGTTTATTTTTGTAACCTGTTCCTGTTTTAATTACAGGTTAACTCTTAGTTTTATATTCATCTGCACTACATTAAAATATAATATAATACATACCTAGATATATATATATATTAGGTGTGTTCTCTAATCGGGGTTCGGTCAATTTTCCAGGATAAAAAATCAAACTCTCGTTGCCAACGTTTCGGTTTTATTTAAAACCTTTTTCATGGGCCTACAAACAAAGGATAATAAGAATATCTTTCTTATTTCTTATTATCCTTTGTTTGTAGGCCTATGAAAAAGGTTTTAAATAAAACCGAAACGTTGGCAACGAGAGTTTGATTTTTTATCCTGGAAAATTGACCGAACCCCGATTAGAGAACACACCTATTCTATCAAACGGTCGATATATTATTGAATCTGTTATATATATATATATATATATATATATATATATATATATATACAGATTCAATAATATATCGACCGTTTGATAGAATAGGTGTGTTCTCTTTTCGGGGTTCGGTCAATTTTCCAGGACAGTCTAGTCGAAGGTTTTGTCCGGCTAACATTGTTGTTCCTTTAAATAATGTAAATTTCATTTTCTTAGTTAAAAAATTCTTACTTCTGCTTATGAAAAAGGTTTTAAATAAAACCGAAACGTTGGCAACGAGAGTTTGATTTTTTATCCTGGAAAATTGACCGAACCCCGATTAGAGAACACACCTATATATATATATATATATATAGTTCAATATAAACAAAGAAACATAGAGAAATCAAAAGAACACACTTACAGTCTCTAATTTTCGGTTTGAACCGTCTTCAGGAGAGATAAGAGAGGGAAACCAAGCGCACTGGTTCAGAGACGGTTGGAGACCAACAGTGTTGCCGCATGCGCGCCCGTTCACAGAAAATAAGGTAGACAGGAATCAATTTATAATTACATTAAATTAATGGAATATGAAGACAATAAATAAATAAAAGAAAAAATTGAAAAAATTAAGGGAAATTGATTAACATGTTAACGAACAGAGAAATTGATACATAAACAAAAGTACTGACTAAGCTATGATAGAATAAAATAAAACTAAGAATACAAATAATAATAATAAATGAAATAATTTATTAAAAAAATTGGTGATAAAATATGAAAAGGCAAGGAACTTTTAAACATTATCGCTTTAGATTGAGGCCAGGTGCACTGCGCGCCCTTAATAGCCAAATATGGACTTCTTCGGAGGCTCGTAGTGTGAGATCTTTGCAGTCAGAGGGTATTTGTCGCAGATACTATTTGTCCTATATATATTTTTATATACCAGTTCAAAAATTCAAGTATAGTAAAACACAGAGTAAGAAAACACACTTACAGACTAAAAATGTTCGGGTCATCCGTCTTCAGGAGAAAAGAGAAAGGGAGACCAAGCACGTTGTAGACACAACGGCAAATAACCAACCCGGCAACCACTAGTACTGCTCCCCGTACCCGGTCTTAAAGCATAGAATTAAGAGAAGAAATACACAGAAATTCAGATAAGCAGTACTAGTTGGGTAAATTTATAAATTAGATAAAAAATCATAAGCAATTGAAAATAAAAACAATCTATATCAATCAAAAATATTAATAAAAAAAAATTAAATAAATCCAAAAACATTTTTATAGTTGTATTAGTAAATAAAAGGTAGAGACTAAATAAAAAGGTATATATGAATTATATATATATATATTTGTAAAAGTTGGAAGCAGTCCTTCATTTAAACATATATAGTTAAATAACGCCCTATATTTGACTTGTATCTGTTTCTTACACAATTTCTCCAGTTTCCGGAATTCCTTCCTCGTCTCTTTATATATATATATATATATATATATATATATATATATATATATATATATATAAACTATATTGCTATATTGACACAAAGAACACTCAGAAATGAAACAGAAACTCACCACAATATTTCAATGTCCTCGTCATCAGGAAGATAGAAACGAATCGCTCAGCAAGTATACAACGATTCATATATATATATATATATATTATATATATATATATATATATATATAAAGATTTCACATACACACGTGAAATAATCAATGATTAAACCACAATAAGAAATAGGAAAACAAGACTAAGATGTTTCAACCATAACAAGCGGTCTTCGTCAGAGTTGGTTTTTTCACTCTGACGAAGACCGCTTGTTACGGTTGAAAGATATTAATCTTCTTTTCCTATTTCTTATTGTGGTTTGAGCACACACACACACACACATATATATATATATATATATATATATATATATATATTCAATGTTTTGATATTGAGGGCTAGGTCAAATAAAAGAAAATAAACTCCTTCCTAGGCCGACGTTTCGATGTATTTGTACATCATCTTCAGGGCTAAAATTAGAGTAAGAACTATAATACATTTACCAAAACAATCTACAACTCACATAGAGAACTAACACAAATTTTTTTTTGAGACCAACAGATACATACAAAAGGTTATTTTATAATCAGAGTTGTTAAGTACACATCTATTTCAAACAACTCTGATTATAAAATAACCTTTTGTATGTATCTGTTGGTCTCAAAAAAATTTGTGTTAGTTCTCTATGTGAGTTGTAGATTGTTTTGGTAAATGTATTATATATTGTAAATACATCGAAACGTCGGCCTAGGAAGGAGTTTATTTTCTTTTATTTGACCTAGCCCTCAATAACAAAACATAGAATAGAATAGAAGAGGTCAATAACAATTTTTGGAGATATTATATATATATATATATATATATATATATATATATATATATATATATATATGAACGTATAAGCCACAAGGAAAAGTAAAAAACACAGAAAATATGCTCTACGGCCTTTCAATTATATGTCATCAGAGAGCAACTAAATATTGATAACAACAGAGGTTACAGGTTTGTTACAAAAACAAAATATGGGGAGACAAAACAAAACACATGTTAAAATATAAACATATAAAATACAAGCTAAAAAAAAAAAAAAGATAAAACAACAAAGAGAAACAAAACATACAATTTAAGAAAAAGGAAACAAAATACTAGGTACCAAATGGAAAAACATCAGTTCGATTAGAGCCCACACTGCAGGACTTTAAACCATCACGAAGTCCAATTTGCCTGACTATACCTTCAACCAAAACATTATCCAATTTAAAAAGTCCCGAGCTGCTGTTCATGAGGTTTACACACCAATGTTTGATCAAGGCACTATATATATATATATATATATGTTCACTGATAAAACGAAATACGATCCAAGCTGGACACAATACGAGTTCGAGATTAACAAAGAGCAACACACAAAGTAGGGAAACACACTTTACAGACTCAAATTTTCGGGTAATCCGTCTTCAGGAGAAAAGAGATTACCCGAAAATTCTCTTTTCTCCTGAAGACGGATTACCCGAAAATTTGAGTCTGTAAGTGTGTTTCCCTACTTTGTGTGTTGCTCTTTGTTAATCTCGAACTCGTATATATATATATATATATATATATATATATATATATATATATACATATAAATATTGACCTTTGACCTTGTCATGACTCATCAGTTTTTCCTTTCTTTTCAGCCCAGTCAGTTCCAAGTCCCTCGAAGTTTTTAACTATGCCAGCCAAGGACTCACCTACAACGATATGAAATATTATCTAGAGAAATACGGCTATCAATCTCCCACTATCTCCCCAGTATGGTGTTATTTCCTCTACCTGACCAAAAACTACTTTTTTTATACATTCAGTGTTGCCCTATTTCACTTTCTTCCTGGTCTATTCATAGATATATTGTCATATTTGTTTACAAAAAGATCATCAAAAAATCCATCGTAAGTATGCTTCAAAAATGTTTCTATTCTTTTTATAAATTTATATTATTATTATGTGTTTAAGTCTAAGTGGATAATAAATTAATTAATAAATAAATAAAAGAGTTAATTTGAAGATAATATGAAGATAAAACAGGCATAACTCACTTGTATATTTTGACTATCATTGTCATCAGGAGAGGAACAGTAATGAATGGAGGCATGAAGGGTAGGAAGGAAGAGTCGGCGTCTTGTTTTCATCCGGGACTTTTTGCCTCCTGATGACGACGATCGTCGAAATATAGAAGTGAGTTATGCCTGTTTCTATCTCAGGGCAACCTTCATTTTCAATCTGTTATATATATATATATATATATATATAGTTCAATATAAACAAAGAAACATAGAGAAATCAGAAGAACACACTTACAGTCTCTAATTTTCGATTTGAACCGTCTTCAGGAGAGATAAGAGAGGGAAACCAAGCGCACTGGATCAGAGACGGTTGGAGACCTGAAGACGGTTCAAACCGAAAATTAGAGACTGTAAGTGTGTTCTTCTGATTTCTCTATGTTTCTTTGTTTATATTGAACTATATTTGTCCGTTTTGGATCGTATTTCCAACGAAAAAAAGTATATATATATATATATAATATATATATGAGGACGACCGCCATTATGGTCGAAATATTGAAAAGTGAGTCTTTGTTGTGTTTCTGTTTATGTGTCACTGCTTATTTTAATTATATATATATATATATATATATGAATCAATGATCAAACCACAATAAGAAAATGGGAAAACAAGACTAAGATTTTTCAACCCTCAGGGTTTTTGACTCTAACGAAGACCGCTTGTTACGGTTGCAAGATCTTAGTCCTGTTTTCCCATTTTCTTATTGTGGTTTGCTCATTGATTGTTATTTGACGTCTTTATGTTAAATCTTTATATCTATATATATATATATATATATATATATATATATATATATATATGTTGGTATAAATAGGCAGCAGATCCTCTTTCAAACAGGTATCATTAAAATTAACTGCAGTCTCGGCATTCACGATCTTAAGACTGAGAGATTCGATCCTACGAACTAACCTCCTGCTAACACGGTTCAACTGGAAAAGAAGTTGGCCAAGTGACATATTAAATTAAAATCGATGACTCATGCTTAGTCATTGCTATAAATAGATTAAAAGGATAGTACAGGTTAATATAAAGAGAAGGTCAAAGGTTAATAATGAACAAGAAACAAGCGGTTAGAATAAAAGAGTTGAAAGGTCAACGGTATAACTGGACTAATAGAGAATAAATAGATTAAGAATATTAATAATAATAATAATGTTAATAATAATTAATAATAATAATAATTAAGATTAATAGTAAACTAGAAAAGATATATTAAATAAAGAGTTGAAAGAGAGTAAGAATTAATAGGGAAGGTATAGTTAGTTAGAAAATAAAGAAAAGAATAATAATAATAAATATAAGAAAAGAAAACGTATTGATTGCGCAATGCCGAGTTGAATTGAGTGAATGCCGAGACTGCGCTTAATTTTAATGATATAATATATATAGTTGAATATAGAAAAAAAAACATAGAGAAATCAAAAGAACACACTTACAGTCTCTAATTTTCGGTTTGAACCGTCTTCAGGAGAGATAAGAGAGGGAAACCAAGCGCACTGGTTCAGAGACGGTTGGAGACCATCCAAAATATATATATATACCATGTATACGCAAAGGTTGAATTTTTTTTAAATTTCCAATAATAATGTATGAATTAACTTGATACAATATTTTTATGTTATAGATTTAACATTATGTTATTTTTCAGCATGCTGAGTATATACCATAAAATCCATACATATAACTCCGTAACAACATATTTCAACATGAACAGATGGCAATACGACAGTAAAAATGTAATAGGATTGTGGAAGTCGCTATCTGAAGAAGACAAAGACAGTTTTAACTTTGATATAGGCTGTTTAAATTGGGATACATTCTTTAGAAATGCTATTGAAGGAGTACGGAAGTATATCATTAAAGATGACATGTCCACTGTACCTAGAGCTCTTGTCAGGTATAAAAGGTAAAAAATATTCTTATATACCTAAAAAGATTTCACATAAACACGTGAAATAACAATCAATGATCAAACCACAATAAGAAAATGGGAAAACAAGACTAAGATCTTTCAACTGTAACAAGCGGTCTTCGTCAGATTCGGGTTGGGTTTTTTGACTCTGACAAAGACCGCTTGTTACGGTTGAAAGATCTTAGTCTTGTTTTCCCATTTCTTATTGTGGTTTGATCATTTATATAGCTAAGTATAATATCACCAGTTCATGATTAATTGGCTCATTTGGTTGATTAGCCAAATTTAATCAACCAGGACTCAATAATATTACTTAAAAAAATCGTTGTTTCATAGTTAATATGTCTGGACATTAATCCTTTCCTGCACTTTCACTTTTTTAAAATATATACCAAAATTGACGATAGGTTAGAAAAAAAAACTTAAAGAAATATAGAATTTTTAAGTTGAAAATTTTCTTACGTAATATTTGACGTCAAAAAATAATGCATTTTCTAAAACTTAATAAAAAAAATGAACAGTTTTGTCTTATTTTTTGTGTAGAAAATTAAAACTTTTTTTTTCTTTTCCTTTACCAAAAAAAAAAAAAAAAAAAAAAAAAAAACGAGTTATTTATTACTTGTGCAATCTGTTATGTGTGGTATTTTGATATGAGAGGGCATTTCAAAAATCATTTCTCTCTATGTCAAAATTAACAACGAGTTTCAAACACTTGCTGTTCTTCTTCAGATTACATCTAAAAAAAATACACATCATAGATATAGATGAAACTTCAAATGATATAAACAGATTTCACATAAACACGTGAAAGTTATTTCACGTATTTTTGTGAAACAATCAATGATCAAACTACAATAAGAAATGGGAAAACAAGAGACTAAGATGTTTCAACCGTAACAAGCGGTCTTCGTTAGAGTCAAAAACCCAACTGAAACACTAGATGTAGAAAACATCTAGTGAGGAGTTGAGAAGAGTGGGAGGGAAGAGTGGTATTTTAAAAGGGTGAAAGCACAGGAAAGGACTAATGTCCAGAAGGAGAAGAGCACACACTCTTAACGCCCTCAAAAACTGATTTCTTTTTTGAAGAATAAAAGTGAACATACGAGGTGTATAAATAAAGTAGTGAGACTGATTTTTTTTTAATTTTCTATTCAAATATAATTACAATGTGATATTGTCACCTTCAAAATAGTTCCCTTCGGAAGCCACACAGCGCTGGAGACGGTCCTTCCAATCATTGTAGCATTGCTGGAACTCGGATTCTGGAATGGCCTTCAGCTGGTCGGTTACAGCAGTTTGTATGTTTTGTAGTGTCCCGAAATGAGTTCCCTTGAGGTGATTTTTCAATCTCGGGAAGAGGAAAAAGTCACAAGGACTCAAGTCTGGTGAATAAGGAGGCTGAGGAGCAACAGGAATGTTTTTACTGGCCAAAAACTCGTTTATTGAGATGGCAGTGTGACAGGGCGCGTTGTCGTGATGCAACCACCCACTTGTCTTTGATGTTTGGCCGCACACAAAATGTGATGAACGGAGGTGTGATTCAAATTCAACTGTTCCCCGATCATTCTGACTGTCAAGCGTCGATCTGAACGCACAAGGTTCCGTACTCTGTTGACATTTTCATCGGTGTTTGCACTTGAAGGCCTTCCGCTTCGTGGTTCATCTTCAATCGACTCTCTTCCTTCTGAAAATTCCTTAAACCACCGAAAAACCTGTGCCCTTGATAAAACACGTTCTCCATAGGCCTCCTGAAGTTTTTCAAAAGTTTCGGTTGCATTATGTCCAAGTCTGAAGCAAAATTTGATTCACACCGCTGCTCAACTTTGAGGTCACTCATTTTTAAAACGCTCAAGAAAAAACCATTTCACGAAAACCAACGCTACGGACAAACAAATGACTGTGGCGAGTTCAGATTCATACTGGAGGCGCATCACACGTGCACCTGACGCTACTCAAGGCCACGCGCCTCCAGCGTTGCCAGATCGAAAGCGACGTTGCCAGTCTCACTACTTTATTTACACACCTCGTATGCAAGTACATTCATAGGTTTTCTATATACACTAAAGCAGCGGTTCCCAACCTTTCAAATATAGCGACCCATTTTAGAACAAGCAATCAGGAAGCGACCCCAATAGTTTAAATATCTTATACATTTTCTATAAGAAACTGGCATATATTGCAATTTTTTTAGTGAATTAACTGTATATTCCTTAAATATATGATTAATATAGAATTTATTCATTAATTTCAAAGATCCTACAAAACATTAATTAATTGCAAATCAATTTCGAAGTATTCAAACAAACAAATTTCATACCGTTATGTTACTTTACTAAAGTATGTTTATGAACTGACCTTAATGAGACGGCTGGTATTGCAGCTTTTTAGCTAGCAATTCTATCCTGGGCTCCGTTGTCGATATGGCACACCTCAAGTCGTGTTCCACATCTAATTTATCTCGGTACTTGTTTTTAAGAATGAGTAGTTGGGAGAAGGCTGTTTCACATAAGTAAGTTTTTGGGAAGGGCAATAAATTCCTTATTGCGATTTCTGATATTACTACTGATATTACTGAATTTATATAATTGTCTTAATTTTATTTTATAATGTCTTTTATTTAACTGTCTTCTGTTTTTACCGTGTTTTATATAGTGATTCACGTTCGGGTCAAAATCAATTGGCCCGTTTGGGGTCGCGACCCACAGGTTGGGAACCACTGCACTAAAGCGTAACTCTTTAGGTAACCTATGGATCAGGACATCTAAGAAGGGCAAATTACTACTTAAATCTTCTTCCATTGTGATGGATATTATATTATATTATAATATTATAAACATTAGTAACGGTCTCTTCAAACTTGATACTTTCGTTACGAGGGCAATAGCCTCTTCAAAGAGGGTTGACAGCTAGCGAATAGTTTTTTTTACTCTTTCTTACTCTACTCCTTTGTTTCCCCAAACATCCCTTACTGGACATTAGTCCTTTCCTGTGCTTTCACCCTTTTAAAATACCACTCTTCTCAACCCCTCACCAGATGTTTTCTGCATCAAGTGTTTCAGTTGAGTTTTTGACTCTGACGAAGACCGCTTGTTACGGTTGAAAGATCTTAGTCTTGTTTTCCCATTTCTTATTATGGTTTGATCATTCAAATGATACATGTAAACCTGAAGAAGAACATTTCGAAACACATTGTAAGATTTAACATAAAAGCTCTTTTATGACGAGAAATAATTTTTAAAATTCCCCATAAAGAGTTAAAATTCATAAAAACAGATTTTTTTTTTATAACACTTTTAAATTCAACAGCAAAATTTGATTTAGTTTTAACGCATTTATTAGTAGTCAATTAATTATTTCTTTACTTCTCTCGTGTTTTATTTTATTTTTTATTACGTATTTTTAATATTGTATTTAAATATAGTTTAAAATCAAATTTAACTTATACGCAATTACGATATATAGCAAAAAAATGTTTCGTGTTTGTTTATTATTTTATAACTTTTCGAATGTGAGATGCAATTTCTCGTCGATTGTATGTGCTGCGCTCTATTGTAAAAGACATCATTTATTTGTTGTTTAGCTTCGTTTAAAAGCTACATTTTAGATCAGGATCCAAAAGGTATACACTAGGTATTCATAAAATAACAAGAGCTCCTCTAATGTATAGTCTGATAGGTAGCGCACCTGGTGTCCTAGAGAGTAACTAGAAAGCTTTATTTCAAAAAAACTAAAATATCTTAATTTTTTTTCCTTTTGTTTCAGGTTGATTCTTCTACATAATATCTTGAAGTATTCATTTTGGATTCTTTTTCTTAGTTATTTTCTTAAAAAGTTTACTTAATTTTATATGATACTTTAAAAAGCCCTCCCTATATTGTAAAATAGGAAAAATTGAATTACCAAAAACAAAATAATGAGCCGTTTAGGGTCAAAAAAACATTTTCTGAAAACAGAAATCGTACTTTAACGCCCCTTTGGTGAATGTAATTTAAAAAAAAATTATCTCAACTCATTCTCCACATAATGTTCTGTTTTTAAGCATAGTTTCATTTTGATGCGTCAAACGGTATGGCTTCTATTGCTCTCACAATGTTTGAGATTGAACCATAAATCAAATTGTGTACATTTTATTGAATAAAAAATACTTCCTTCTGTTTTAAAATTTTGAATATATTTTTTCATTTATTCCAATTGTAACTTCAAAGATAATACCAAAATTTCAAAACTCTAGGGTTAGCAGTTAGGGAGAAAAAAAAGTTTTTTAAAAAAAAGTGACTTTCTCGTCATGCATAATTCTTTCCAAACAATACGGATCTTCTTCCATATGGGGCCCATTTTTGTGTAAAATATCAACTTGATCCATCAAAGATTCGGACCGTAGCGTGGTAACAAGCAATGCTAACACACTCACCCACCAACACACACAGATATCATCATAAAAACTTCATATAACGACTTCTCGGACCTCAAAACATGTAATTCCGTCAAAACAATCTCGAGATTTAATTTTTTCACGATCACTATACTTTACTTATAGGAAAGTAAAAAGCTGTAACTAATTTGAATGTATGAGTGTATGAATATGTCTTTATTGAGGACCTTGTGTCAAAGCTATACAGACTGGGGTAGCCGTACTGAGAGCACTGGGTGCTCTCCACCAGGCTTTTTCCCCTTCGTTCATTAACAGAGCCTATATTAGTAATCATAAAGTACTAACTCTAGATAATAATAATAATTATAGTTAAAATAATAATAACAACAATAATATTAAATATAATAATAATGATAATAATATGAAGTAATCAATGAAAGTGATTGGACTATGTTTAATCAACAATTGACCAATAGTCTATCTTGGCGGGAATCAATGCTATAAATACCCGATAACCGGGGCAACACGTACTAAGCTGACTGCTAGAAAATCTACTGGAGGGAAAGCACGCCGAAAGCAGTTGGCTGCCAAAGCTGCCAGAAAGAGTGCTCCGGCTACTCGTGGCGTTAAGAAACCACACAGGTATAGGCCAGGCAAGATAGCTTTGAGGAAATATGGCGTTATCAGAAAAGTACTGAACTTCTGATAAAGAAACTTCCATTCCAGCGGCTGGTGAGGGAAATTGCTCAAGATTTCAAAATGGACTTACGTTTCTAGAGTTCTGCTGTTATGGCTCTCCAGAAAGCAAGAGAGGCATCATGCCCAAAGAAATCCAGTTAGCTCGTCGCATTCGTGGAGAACGTTCTATGAAGTAATATTACTACTTCTCAAAAACACTGTCCTTTTCAGGACAAAAAAATCTCCTCAATTCTTGGTCTATGAGAAACATAATGTACTAATAAATAAATAACTAACGCAACGTAGTCAGGGGTAGCTGTACGGGGGACTCTAAGTGTCACCCACTGGGCTTTTTCCCCTATTGTACAGTGTAAATCTTACATTTAATAATAGTACTTATCTTAATAGTTATATTAACAGTTCTTGGCGAAAAATTGACTTTTCCGTCATGCATAATTCTTCCAAAAAAATAGGGATCTTCTACACTATGAGGCTCATTTTTGTGTAAAATATCAATTTGATCCATGAAAGATTCTGGACCGTAGCGTGGTAACTAGCAATGCTAACACACTCACCCACCAACACACACAGATATCATCATAAAAACTTCATAAAACGACTTTTGGGACCTCAAAACATGTAATTCCGTCAAAATCTCGAGATGGAATTTTTTCACGATCACTATACTTTACTTATAGTAAAGTAAAAAAAAAAAAAAAAAAGGCAACACTTTGGTATTCCGCTATGATTTTGTTGAACATCAAAGCTAACTGTTATCAACCAATTGTATTTCGCACATCTAGATCCTTAGCTTTCAGCTAGTGACGTAGCAACTATTTTTGATGTTTATGGCTAACGTAAAGTGCCTTATTTGTTATACACGAGCATTGTAAGAGGAAGCGAGGCTACATAGTTATAAGCATTTACGAGGAAGTTTGGCGTTTATAAGTTTTTTAACAAAACAAAAATTATTAATAAATATTAATCATTAAATGTTTTTCATCTTTAATTTCTCCACCAGGTTTCATAGGGCGCTCCTTGCAAGATTTGTTTTTCATTGTAAATTAATTAAGTTTTCATTAATTGTGTAATCTGTTAATAATTAATATTGTGGAATTATTTAATCCTATTGGGGAAAGTCTCCACGCAAAAAAAAAATTATTATAAAAAAACTAGCTACGCGTTTCGAACACTTGATGTCCTTCTTCAGGTTACATCTAAAAAAATATATGTACTTTTTCGATGAAAATACGATCCGAAATGGACAAATACAGTTCAATGTACATAAAGTAAAAACACAAACTTACAGTCTCTAATTTTCGGTTGAACCGTCTTCAGGAGAGATGAGAGGGAAACCAAGCGCTAAACGTTTTGTTTGGTTTGGTTCACAATCAATTATTTTTACTTCATCAAATTTAAAACTGTCCACTACTGATGGTATGGTCAATCAACGCACAAAGAGGTTTCTTAATGTTGACATCATTTTTATGTTGTTTAATTCGACTGTCTAAATACCTTCCAGTTTGCCCAATATATTGTTGACGACAATCTCTACATTCTACAGAGTACACCACACTACTCAAATATGTTCTTGGAATTTTTGGTTTTGCTCTGGAGAATATCATGTTTTGTAATATTTACTACTGTCTTCGTTGTGTCTATCTGTCGGACGTATATCTTGTTATTTGTACAGCCCTGATGATGCTATAAAAATATAGCGAAACGTTGGCGTAAGTGAACTGTTTGTTTGTGTAGACCAACCCTCAATAACCTCTGCTGTTTGCTGTTATTTTTTGTGGTCGATAAAAGGATAGAATTATATATATAAAATAAATTCAAAACGAAGGATAGAATTATATATATAAAATAAATTCAAAACACACAGAAAGACACAGACATAACTCACATCGATATTTCAACCATCGTCGTCATCAGGAGGTGTGAAGAGCGAAGAGTCCCGCAAGATTATTTAAAAAAGTCCGCTGGACAGTTTCTTTTAATTGTATATATATATATATATATATACATATATATAAATACTTTAAATTACACAAAGCACGACACAGAAAAAAGAACACTTACAGAATTCAATATTTCGAACTGTTGTTCGTCATCAAGAGTAGACTAGAAGAGAGGACGAAATGAGAGAGTTCAAAATATTGAATTCTGTAAGTGTTCTTTTTCTTTTTTTTTCTGTGTCATGCTTTGTGTAATTTAAATTTCTATAGTCCTTGTGGACCGTTTTTTATATTTAGTATATATGTAGTTCAATATAGAAAAAGAATCAGAGAAATAAAAAAAAAACACTTACAGTCTCTAATTTTCGGTTTGAACTGTCTTGAGGAGAGATAAGAGAGGGAAACCAAGCGCACTGGTTCAGAGACGGTTGGAGACTTTGGTACGCACTGGTACAGACTGTGGGTCTCCAACCGTCTCTGTACCAGTGCCCTTGGTTTCCCTCTCTTATCTCTCCTCAAGACGGTTCAAACCGAATATTAGAGACTATAAGTGTGTTCTTTTGAGTTCTCTATGTTTCTATTTCTATATTGAACTATATTTGTCCGTTTTGGATCGTATTTCCAACGAAAAAGTATATATACTCGTATATATATATATATTCCGTGTCATAAAATTTGACCCGGCCATAGAGAATTAACTCAAACTACCCGCTAACTTCCACTCCCTTAACAATTCTAAATCTATTTTCTATTGGTTTTAGGCTAGGAATGATACAAAAATCACTATTTTGAATATTCAAATTTGGTCCTTCATCTTAGATGTAAACAGCTTCGAGGATACGCAGTTTATTAGCATCACTATGGCAATCCAAAATAGTGCCTCTGAGTGATTTTTAGGGGATATATATATATATATATATATATATATATATATGAGTAGCAGTTTTCTTCTCAACGCGAGTACTTCGCACTTCTTCCCGATGACGACGGATGTCGAAATATCGAAGTGAGTTCTGTAGTGTCTTTCTGTGTTCTTTTCTATGTGTTAAAGTGTATATATATATATATATATATATATATGTATTACAAAAAGATTATACATAAACACGTGAATAACAATCAATGATGAAACCAAAATAAGAAAATGGGAAAACAAGACTAAGATCTTTCAACCGTAACAAGCGGTCTTCGTCAGAGTCTTCGACCCAACTTTAGTTGGGTTTTTGAGTCTGACAAAGACCGCTTGTTACGGTTGAAAGATCTTAAGTCTTGTTCAAATTAATCATTCTTATATTTTCTTCCATTCGTGTCATCCAACACCAGATCTTCTAGCAGGTACAATCATTATTTCTTCTATTCAACCAAAAAACCCAAAAAAACAAAAACACCTTCGCCACAAACCCCAAAGGAATGCCATACAAAAGAAATTCACCAACAACTTGTGATGGAATGAAGTTTTTTGCATTTTTATTTTGTCAAAAGCGAAAAAACATTTTCATTTTTTGCCTCATTAACAACTTTTTTTTAAATCAGTTTTTACTTTCTTTTTATAGTCTTTTATTATTTTTTTTTTAGTTGGCAAAAGAAAAAATACAAAATAAAAATACAACAATGTACAATAAACTCTTCTTCATTTATTTTATACAAACCAATTTTTTTTTGGGAGAAATTTAAATTTTTTTTTTCAAAAAAAAATTACAAAAAAAACACGCTATCTTAAAAACTATGTCAGACTTTCTTTATACAACTCTCGACTACTACGTTGGGTGTTTCTAAAGAACTAGGATGGAGGAGGAGGGGATAAGAGAAGGAACTTTAAGGGGAAGGTTGTAATATAAGAGGAGATGTATATATAGGATAAACAGTGTTGTTTTGGTATGAATTTGGAATGGATCATGGCTGTTTTGTTTTCTTTTATTTTACATCATGCCGCCCATTCCTCCCATACCGCCCATACCACCCATGCCGCCCATACCGCCACCAGGCATGGCTGGTTCTTCTTTGGGTATCTCAGTGACAACGGCTTCGGCTGTTGTTAGGAGGGAAGCAACACCGGCGGCGTCTGTAAGCGCTGTCCTTACCACCTGTAGGCAAAACACACAAACATCAAGTGGTATACACTCAACTTACTTGCAAGTATCATCAAAATCATTAAAATAAACACAAACTTTATTAAGGCACTCTCTCGAATACAATACACTAGACCTGGGGCGCGGGACCTGTTCTTGGAGTAAAGACCATCCACTTCCCCAAAAGGTCACAACAAATAGATAAGCAAAATCTTTTACAGAGTGCCCATAAAGTCTGTATGCGTTTTACAAAAAATTATACCCTTATTTGAAGTTATGATAGAAATAATCTGTAAAAAGGATTAGAAAGAAGTAAATCTATATGTTTTATGAAATTTTATCCACCTAACCTCCATCATGTGGTAATCTCTTCTAAACAACTCTAACTAACAACTCACATCTCAAATAATCAAAATATCTCTTCTAACAACTCACGAATTTCCTAACAGATGAATCGTAAGAGATGGACCATTTCATTCATCTCCACGTTCGTCAGACTTGACTCCATTAGAGTCAACTTATGGGAGTATGTGAAAACAACTGTGTATGCATCCAAATCTTGTTCATTTGAAGATTTGAAAGCTAATATAACTAATAAGATTCTACGGATTACTGTAAATCAGTTGGAACGTGTATTCCGTAAACTGTGAAATCGTATTACCCTCTATATTGCTAATAATGGAGGACTGTGGAAACTAAAAATTAATTTTACAATAAAACCTTATAAAAAAAATGCAAGTTTACTTCTTTCTAATATGTTTTACAAATTATTTCTATCGGAAATACAAATAAAGTTATAATTTTTTTAAACTGCACAACAATAGTTATATTGTAAAATCCTTAAATCTATCATTATAATACTCGATCAGTGTTTCTAAAACTGTTTCGAATCTTTCAAAAGATTCAGCAGTGTCCTCATTATCTTCGTTTATCACCTTTGTTATCTCAGGAAAATGATTGTCCAAAAGCTTAAGACTTTTCAAGTACTCCTAAATATCACAATATTTTGTCTTTATCACCAGAATTGTAATTCTTTATATTTTGAAATATTTTTTTTCAACAAAACCGCAGCCGGTCGCACTTCATGACTCAAAAGGCCGCAGGTTCTCCCCACGCCTGTGTTAAGACCCTAGAGTTTCCGTACTTCAAGAAACAGTCCTTTTTATGTTTCCGTACTCTCTTTTTCTTATGAATAATATAAATTAGCAAACTAATAAATTAATACAATAAATGCAAGCAGTTATGTGTGGTATTTACTCATGATATTGAGGAAAATATATTACATCTTCACCACAAGAAATTATTTCTACGACATTTCAAACACTTTAAGTGTTCCATCATCAGGCACATCTACAAAATAAAGTACACACACACACACACACACACACACACACACACATATATATATATATATATATATATATAACAGATTGAATAATATATGGACCGTTTGATAGAATAGGTGTGTTCTCTAATCGGGGTTCGGTCAATTTTCCAGGATAAAAAATCAAACTCTCGTTGCCAACGTTTCGGTTTTATTTAAAACCTTTTTCATAGGCAGAAGTAAGAATTTTTTAACTAAGAAAATGAAATTTACATTATTTAAAGGAACAACAATGTAAATTTCATTTTCTTAGTTAAAAAATTCTTACTTCTGCCTATGAAAAAGGTTTTAAATAAAACCGAAACGTTGGCAACGAGAGTTTGATTTTTTATCCTGGAAAATTGACCGAACCCCGATTAGAGAACACACCTATATATATATATATATATATATATATATATATATTAAAAATATATATTTTAAAAAAGTCCGCAGGACCGTTTCGTTTAATTAAGTGAAATATATATTATATATATATATATATATATATTTCACTTAATTAAACGAAACACGATCCAAACTGGAGACAATACGAGTTCAAAATTCAAGAAGAGTAACACACAGAGTAAGGAAACACACTTACAGACTCAAATTTTCGGGTAATCCATCTTCAGGAGAAAAGAGAAAGGGAGACCAAGCACGTTGTAGACGCAACGTGTTTGGTGGTCTCCCTTTCTCTTTTCTCCTGAAGACGGATTAGACGAAAATTTGAGTCTGTAAGTTTGTTTCCTTACTCTGTGTGTTACTCTTCTTGAATTTTGAACACCTGTATATATATATAAAGATTTGACATAAATACGTGAAATAACAATCAATGATCAAACCACAATAAGAAAATGGGAAAACAAGACTAAGATCTTTCAACCGTAACAAGCGGTCTTCGTCAGAGTCAAAAACCCAACTGAGTCAAAAACATTCTTTCTTTCCCCTCCTCCATCTTCTTCTCCACTGTCCCATATATTCTCTCCTTCCACAACTATCTTCTCTCTCTCCCCCCCCCCGCCCCCAATTTCTCTCTGCACTCTTTTTGTCTCACGTCTTCATCTTTCATTCCTCCTTCCCTCTCACTCTATTCTTCACTGTCTACTAATACACACATTAAATTATAATACATGAAATAAAAATACTGAAGATTTTTTACAGTCGATCATCTGCTGAAGATAAAAACATAGTCAGTCAGAAGTTGTGCAATCAGTTACCATGTGGTAATGACTCATTTTAGAAAAGTATTCCGAAAAAGAGAGCTATATGAACAAAACTTTGATCTCATACTACGCCATATCCTCCGAAAAGAGACTACAGTCTGCAAAAGTCGTAATAAACCTGTAAGTTTTAATTCATTTAAAAGAGCTGCAGGACCGAAAAATCTATCATAAAGTAGTAACTAAAGGTAATGAAACCGATACATAATCAAAAAATAAGATTGTATCCTTCTTTTCCATTTAATTAATTGTTCAAAAACATGCTTACAAACGACCGTTCATGGAAAATTCGTATCAGATATAACTGAGATCAACTTTATAAAGTTATCAAACACAGATGAAATTAATACAAAGTGGAAATAAAATAAATAATTACCTATCTCAAAAGCTAAAAAAAAGAGACCATTAATATCATATTAATACAGAATATTTCACTCAGAAGATTCTCAAAGTAGCTAATTTAAAAAAAAAACCTTAATTTTTCTTACAAGTAATAAGTTTATTCTCAGGGGAAATCAGCGAGGAAGTAGGTGAAACGGATGTTAGGGTTACATTTAGACTTCACTGCCAATTGATTAAACTTTAATTGATGATTAATATAATTATGATAGAAGAACAATGCGAATATAAATTAATACTTCAGATATATGAAAAGAATGTTTTTACATAAAAAAAAAAATATTGTCTATCAATAGGTTTGAAATGAATAAAAAAAATAAGATAAAACACAGATGTTTAAAATGAAAATATTGATTTTTAATATAAGATGCAATGGTCTTCTCGGGGACATTTGAATAAAAATAATCAACCCTTGGATACTGACGCTCCCTACTTTATCCCTACCTAATAACCATACCCATACATCCTCCACTCCCCCACCTACTACTACTGTTGTTCTTAATCAGTGTTTCTTACTCTAATCCCCCCTCCCCAGAGATAAAACACAAACACTCTTGTTTGATTTATTGGCATGTACCTCGGTCTTTTGACCACACCACGCAATAAAGCAGACCAGGCCGATGTTTTTTACGTGGAGCCCTTTAGCCACGCTGAGCAGAGATAACTGTTAACCCAAGGGAAAACAGAGGCCTGCATCCCAGCGCGCCCAATTTGGTAGGGAACCTCGGAGGCGGCTAAACATTAACATGACTAGTAGAGCTAATCACGCTAAGGACAAATTAACCAGACACTCAGTACAACGACTAAAGACATCAGCCAATACACTCAACATACATAACTATTGTCAAGTACTTGTATCCATATCCCCCCTCAGAGCAAAGAACACAAACTACCTTGTTTAGAAAATTGATAATAGCATTACTCAAGGTCATAGTTGACCACATACTCAAGCTAGTTCCTGGCGGTACATGGATATTGCCCCTAGACAGACTTATGGCACACAGGAACAGCCTACCCGCGCGCGGTGGAATCGGGGACGTTAAGGCATCGTCTGCAGGTCATTTAACAGACCAGACGATAATAAAACAATAAATAGAACTAACAAAGCATTCATGGACTAATGATATCCCTCTGAGAAACTTAAAACTAGTTAAGTAATAAATGATAAATACATAAATAATAAACTAGTCTAATACACAGGCTGGGTACAGATATCAAACCTCACGGACACTTGGTATCTGTGGTCAATGGACTTAGGCTTCCCCCTGCATTTCATGAATAGACATAACTCGTTCAAATAGGAATCAGTAACATGACAGACGGAATCCCTCCAGAGACCACACTGAACTCAACCACGTTAATTGTGAATGATTAAGGATTCTAATTATCGAAAACCTCAAGTCATCTGTCTAGATAAATCGTTTACATAACAGTAAGCTGTACAGGGAACAATGATCCTCTTCACTGTGAATCTGGTTGTTCAAGGCATCGTTTATCACGGTCCAGTCTTTGTTGACCATAACTAAACGTTTTGAATAGACAAAGTCATTCTCAGAGACAATGATACTCATCACTTGTAATTGTGTTATGTTAGGAGGTATTGTTTATCGAAAACCCAAGTCATTGTGCCTAATAAATCGTTTAATAACAGAAGGTATCTAGAACAATGATACTCATCACTTGTAATTGTGTTATGTTAGGAGGTATTGTTTATCGAAAACCCAAGTCATTGTGCCTAATAAATCGTTTAATAAAAAAAAAAACAGAAGGTATCTCAGAACAATGATACTCATCACTTGTAATTGTGTTATGTTAGGAGGTATTGTTTATCGAAAACCCAAGTCATTGTGCCTAATAAATCGTTTAATAACAGAAGGTATCTAGAACAATGATACTCATCACTTGTAATTGTGTTATGTTAGGAGGTATTGTTTATCGAAAACCCAAGTCATTGTGCCTAATAAATCGTTTAATAACAGAAGGTATCTAGAACAATGATACTCATCACTTGTAATTGTGTTGTAGCGGCAACACTGACGCAAGTCTGTAAGAACCAGCTGTTTTCGCCATCTCGACCAGTTGTTGTCGCCATTTTTACCTTTTGGAATCGTCTCTCGCCCTTACTCGATCAACTCGCCATGCCTTGTGATTCTCCATCTACTTAGCTTCGCCGCCGACGAAACGATCTGGCCAGATCTAGCAGTGTGTTGTGAACTGTTTTATGAATTGTGTATCCTGTTACTGATGTAATGCAGTTTTGGAGGTATCGCTGTAAATGTTATAAATATAGAGAGATAGTAAATATCCTTCTAAATTGGTGTTTCCGCCCGAAAATATCCTCCAAAGTGTTATGTTAGGAGGTATTGTTTATCGAAAACCCAAGTCATTGTGCCTAATAAATCGTTTAATAACAGAAGGTATCTAGAACAATGATACTCATCACTTGTAATTATTGTAATTGTGCTATATTAGGAGGTATTGTTTATCGAAAACCCAAGTCATTGTGCCTAATAAATCGTTTAATAACAGAAGGTATCTAGAACAATGATACTCATCACTTGTAATTATTGTAATTGTGTTATGTTAGGAGGTATTGTTTATCGAAAACCCAAGTCATTGTGCCTAATAACACAAATCGTTTAATAACAGAAGGTATCTAGAACAATGATACTCATCACTTGTAATTATTGTAATTGTGTTATGTTAGGAGGTATTGTTTATCGAAAACCCAAGTCATTGTGCCTAATAACACAAATCGTTTAATAACAGAAGGTATCTAGAACAATGATACTCATCACTTGTAATTATTGTAATTGTGTTATGTTAGGAGGTATTGTTTATCGAAAACCCAAGTCATTGTGCCTAATAACACAAATCGTTTAATAACAGAAGGTATCTAGAACAATGATACTCATCACTTGTAATTATTGTAATTGTGTTATGTTAGGAGGTATTGTTTATCGAAAACCCAAGTCATTGTGCCTAATAAAATCGTTTAATAACAGAAGGTAACTAAAGGAATCTTCAATTTAATAACGGCGGTAATCAATCATAAATTAAACATGATTTTCGTCCGTCTTCACCGTAAACAAAACGTAACTAACTAACTTAAGCCTAAAGATTTTTTTTAGTTGATTTATTCAAGCTCTTCCATGAAGTCACTTCCACCGGCATGACAGATATTGGAAGGCTCACTCATTGATTTTACGAGGGACTGTGAACCCTCTAATATCTGTCATACAGGTGGGAGTGACTTCACGGAAGAGCTTCACTGAGTAATGGCTCTTGTTAGAGCCGGAAACATTAGAATCCAAAGAGGAAAAGCAAAAACAATTTGGTCAAAATAGCCAATAATATATATATTAGAATACGTTGGCACTGCTGTCTTCTCTTAAACATATGTGGTTGAAATTTGCAGCAGCTTCTGCACTCACTAGCTTTGCGCAGGTGGCCTCGATCCTTCGGGCGATTCTTCTTTCCTCTGGATATCGTTTGATATTCGTTGATATTCAAACTATTTTCCGAGCTTTCGACCATAGAAACGTTGGTCATCATCAGGGAGAGCATGCCTTGTAGTCAAGAGCTTAAATAGCTATCTGAGTGGATCTTGCTCCTGGTTGGTCTAAAGTTTTGACTTATTCGGACCAATCAAAGCACAGGGTTAAGGTTGCTACTCTTATTGGACCTCATGCTTGGCTCCAGGCTCCTGCTCGTCGGTATTACGAACATGTCCTTAACCTGGATGTTTATAGAGGGCTCCTTTCCTTTATGTACAGGGCTTCCAATATTTGGAGTTTCTCCGCGTTCTCTTCCGCCTGTAATGTTATGGCAACTGCAGCCAGAGGAAAGAAGAATCGCCCGAAGGATCGAGGCCACCAGCGCAAAGCTAGTGAGTGCAGAAGCTGCTGCAAATTTCAACCATATATATACATATATATATATATGCTTTATTATTATTATTATTTTTATTTTATTTATTAATTGTTATTAAGGAACGAAGTGGAAAAAGCCTGGTGGGGAGCACCCAGTGCTCTCAGTACGGCTACCCCAGTCTGTATAACTTGGGCATATGGTCCTCAATAAAGATGTATTCATTCATTCATTCATATATGCTTTGTTGAACACGACAGAGTAGTTCCTGTCTACAAGTTTCTTCTCGAGAACTTCGATTTGCCGAAAAACAGTTTTTTCCTTGTTAGAACAACGGTTAAGGTGGTCAGCAATTGTAGTCGACACGTTTCGGTCACTTTCAGGACATCAATCGAGGTGTGGGTGCGATGTGGGTCTTATACGTTGTAGAGGGTGCAATAGTCGAGCCAATGGGATGATAGTATTCAATATTGTAGATTTATTGGCCCTGGTTCTAGTCTAGAGTAGGTGATTGGTCCCCGAGTAGTAGGCGGAGGGTCCTCGTAGTACCGGTTTGTTGTCTGTTTATTGCTGCGTTATTTTTCATTATCTCTATTGCAAATTTTCTATAGTTCCGTTACACTCAACTTTTTTTGAGATAAACGAAATTAATACAGAATTAAAATTATAGATTACGCAAAAAAGATATAATCTAACACTGATTATAAATTGCACACTTTGTCTAATACAATTCATTATTATTCGTAATACTATCATGCATACTTAAAGTTAATAAGTTATTATTTAACGCATAACTTTCTTTAATTAGATATGAAAAGTTAATTGTAAACTATTGACAATAACTAAAGCTTTGTTAGAGTTAATAAGAAACCCATATAAAATTACAATAATTGTCTTTAATATCAATCTGAAAAAAATACTAAAATTTCTGGTACCCAGTTGTTTCCAATTGAACAAAGCATGTGGAAATATTATCATACAGAATAACCTACCTGCGTCCGCTATTACAAATTAAAGTCAAAATGTAAACAAACAGGTTATACAGCAAACCTTATCTATTATAATATTTTTGGGATATTACTTGAACCATAACTCTGATTTTTAAAAAAACTTTACATAAACCTTCCCGGAGATATACAGTGGATTCCGCTTAATTGGGACAGCCGCTTATTTTTTGACAAATCTCAAAGAACGGAAACAAAACTATGAACTACAATTGTAAATATGTATGTTTAATTGGGACAACATTCCACTTAATTGGGACAGTAAGTAAATTTAAGATTTTAGTACAGTAGAGTCCTCATTAACCGAGTATGTTTTAACTGAGTTCCGGTTTAACCGAGCCGGTGCAGCGGCAAAACAAACACCACCCCCTTCTAAATCCCGGGAAAGCCAGAAAGGCGGCTTCTTTCTGAACCCGATACCCGTGTTTTAAAAATCCGCAGCTGCCTCATGTTCACATTTGCTATCTTTTCCATCCGAGCCAGTGCAGCGGCAAAACGAACAAACCAATCAAATAAATTTCCAAAAAAAAAAAAAGTGAAATTCGTTCAATTGGGAATTAATTCAGTGTCCCAATTAATCGGAATCGACTGTATCTAATAATTTCCTAAATTTTCACGGCGATTGGATGTATGGTTTTTGAATCTATCGAGTACAAACAGACAGACGTACATTCATTTATATATATATATATATATATATATATATATATAGATAAGCACAAGCATGAGAGTCTTCACTCACTTCACTAGCACACCTGCTGCTCACCTAGCCAGCCTTCTCTCATCAAGCTATTAGAGCGAGCAGTGCACGATGACGCATGCGCGCACAGCTTACAGGGAACGCTTCCTTGTAGCTATATTATTATAATTAAAATGAATACACTCTATTATTCATTACACTCACCTCGCTAGACCCGCCTACCCTCAGTACAGCCACACCTGCTGCTAACCTAGCCAGCCTTTCCTGAAGCTTTTCCTTCTCATATTCAGAATTCGTCTCACTGATTTGATCTCTTAGCTGTTCACATCGCCTCTCAATATCCTCCTTCTTGCCTTTTCCTTTTAACAAAAGGGTGTCATCTTTTGTTATTACAACTTCACCAACTTGACCTAAATCTGTTGGTTGAACATCTTCCATTTTCATAGCGTTTGCTTCATCGCCAAAAACAATGCCTCCTAAAAAAAAAAACAATAGCATAACTTCATTATATTGGGGAAAGTATTAAGTCTCCACAAAAAAAATTATTAAAAGAAACTAAACAACGCGAATCGAACACTTGATGTTCTTCTCCAGGTTACATATAAAAACCAAAACAATAGCATAACTTCATTATATTGGGGAAAGTATTAAGTCTCCACAAAAAAAACTTATTATAAGAAACTAAACAACGTGTGTCGAACACTTGATGTTCTTCTTCAGGTTACATATAAAAATCAAAACAATAGCATAACTTCATTATATTGGGGAAAGTATTAAGTCTCCACAAAAAAAAATTATTATAAGAAACTAAACAACGCGTGTCGAACACTTTATATTCTTCTTCAGGTTACATATAAAAACCAAAACAGTAACATAACTTCATTATATTGGGGAAAGTATATTAGAATTCCAAACACAAAAAAAAAGGTTTATTTTAATAAACTAAACACGCGTTTCGAACATTTGATGTTCTTCTTCACATAACATCTAAAACCCAAAACCATAGCATAACTTCATTATATTGTGGAAAGTATATTAAGTCTCTACCGCACAAAAAAAAAAAAGAGAAAAAATGTTATAAGATGCTAAACAACGCGTGTCGAACACTTAATATTCTTCTTCAGGTTACATATAAAAACCAAAACAGTAACATAACTTCATTATATTGGGGAAAGTATATTAGAATTCCAAACACAAAAAAAAGGGTTTATTTTAATAAACTAAACAACGCGTTTCGAACATTTGATGTTCTTCTTCACATAACATCTAAAACCCAAAACCATAGCATAACTTCATTATATTGTGGAAAAGTATATTAAGTCTCTACACGCACAAAAAAAAAAAAGAGAAAAAATGTTATTATAAGATACTAAACAACGCGTGTCGAACACTTAATATTCTTCTTCAGGTTACATATAAAAACCAAAACAATAGCATAACTTCATTACATTGAGGAAAGTATATTAAGAAT
Organism: Hermatobates lingyangjiaoensis; assembly: GCA_026182355.1. Taxonomy (NCBI): domain Eukaryota; kingdom Metazoa; phylum Arthropoda; class Insecta; order Hemiptera; family Hermatobatidae; genus Hermatobates; species Hermatobates lingyangjiaoensis. Next base: position 40,494 of record JAPFBL010000726.1, read on the forward strand.
TCCAAATACAAAAAAAAAGGGTTTATTTTAATTAACTAAACAATGCGTTTCGAACATTTGATGTTCTTCTTCACATTACATCTAAAACCCAAAACAATAGCACAACTTCATTATATTGTGCAAAGTATATTAAGTCTCTACAGACACATACAAAGAAAAGGGAAAAAAGTTTATTATAAGAAACTAAACAACGCGTGTCGAACACTTGATGTTCTTCTTCAGGTTACATCTAAAAAAATACAGTAATCCCACAATTTTCGGGGATAATGGGGACCGAAGGCACCCGCGAATAATGGACGCGCCTTTATAAAAGCCTCTAAAGCTCAAACAACGACCTTTCCAACAGAGAGAGAGAATCCTGACCTTACTGAATACTGTACTGTGTTGTAAATAAAAATAAGAAACAAAAAGAAAAAAATATGACAGAATTAATAAAAAAAAATTACGTCTTTACCGACTATAAGAGAGAAAGAGAGAGAGAGAATTAACCCTTAATGTATTGTACAGTTGGAAGTTGGGTGGTATGAGTTACCCAATCAGATCAAAGGAAACATCTTTGGTTATTTTTTTTATTAATTTCAACTTCTATTTTTTGATATTTTTATTATTCTCTCGTTACAATTGATTATGTTTTAATATTTTGCATTAATTTTTAGTCTTTATTTAATATTTTTTAATAGCTTTTATTAAACTTTAATTTAATACTGTAGAATATGTTTTGACCCAGCAAGTCACTGGTTGTTTGATATCTTTCTTGATCGTACAAGAAGAATCCTGTATATTTTCTTCTCTAATACTAACTACTGTACTTTTTCATTCGTGTTGTATTTTTTTTTTATTTTTTACTGGAATTACAGTTGAACATTTTTTAAATTTTTAACTGAACATTTCAGAACTCCGCGAAAACTGAACCGCGAACTAGGGAGGGATTACTGGATATGCATTTAAGAGTTTTATGAGCTTTATAGGGGCGAATTAATTAAAATGAATACAATATCTGACACCATTGAGTGATAACGTGGAAATAATATTGAAATGGTTTAAATTGATCCTTAACTTTAAACAATATACCACATTATGCTGTTGGTCGTATGGGAATTATATTGAAATGGCTTAAATTGATCCTTAACTTTAAACAATATACAACAATATGTTGTTTGCTGTATGGAAATTATATTGAAATGGCTTAAATTGATCCTTAACTTTAAACAATATACACGCATATTAAAAATCAAACTAGATAATAGCTAAAAACTAAAAATCAAAAATAACTAAATAAATAACAGCTGAGGTTAGTTGCAATCGAAGATGGACCACGTCCAAAGTGCTCCAACGACTCCAAGATCACCTTACGAGGTATGACGGTTTTCCATATTAATAATTGAAACAATATACTGTTGTCTGTTGTAAACCGATATCATTTAATAGTCAAAGTTAATTGGTAATTTATCTGAATGAGGTATCCAACCTGTTGCAATAGCCATGTCTTGCAGTGTTGACTTCCTGTTGTCACCAAATCCAGGAGCTTTCACTGCTGCCACCTGCAGGCCAATCTTCAATCTAAAAAAAAACACATAAGGATGAACATAAGAAAGAAAAAAACATAAACCCTGACCACCACATAAGAATATTTGCTTTCATGGCTTAGTAACAAGAAATTGCAATAACAATTACACCGTCTTTTTCCGAAAATAAGACACTGTCTTACTTTATTTTTAGGTAAAAAATCCGTGCTAGGGCTTATTCTCATAGGACCCCCAGTAATCCTCTGAGGACCCCTATGGGTTCATGTGGACTGCTCAAAATACTATTCCTGTTCGTAGACCCCCAGTAATCCTCTGAGGACCCCTATGGGTTCATGTGGACTGCTCAAAATACTATTCTTGTTCGTAGACCTCCAGTAATCCTCTGAGGACCCCTGGGGGTTCATGTGGACTGCTCAAAATACTATTCCTGTTCGTAGACCCCCAGTAATCCTCTGAGGACCCCTGGGGGTTCATGTGGACTGCTCAAAATACTATTCTTGTTCGTAGACCTCCAGTAATCCTCTGAGGACCCCTGGGGGTTCATGTGGACTGCTCAAAATACTATTCCTGTTCGTAGACCCCAGTAATCCTCTGAGGACCCCTGGGGGTTCATGTGGACTGCTCAAAATACTATTCTTGTTCGTAGACCTCCAGTAATCCTCTGAGGACCCCTGGGGGTTCATGTGGACTGCTCAAAATACTATTCCTGTTCGTAGACCCCCAGTAATCCTCTGAGGACCCCTGGGGGTTCATGTGGACTGCTCAAAATACTATTCTTGTTCGTAGACCTCCAGTAATCCTCTGAGGACCCCTAGGGGTCATGTGTACTGCTCAAAATACTATTTTTGTTCGTAGACCCCCAGTAATCCTCTGGGGACCCCTAGGGGTTCATGTGGAATGCTCAAAATACTATTCCTGTTCGTAGACCTCCAGTAATCCTCTGAGGACCCCTGGGGGTTCATGTGGACTGCTCAAAATACTATTCTTGTTCGTAGACCCCCAGTAATCCTCTGAGGACCCCTGGGGGTTCATGTTGACCACGTGAAGAACCACTGCACTAGGGGATCAGTTTAAACAAATAAAAAAATCACCTTTTTCCTTTTCACACACTCACTCTCTCTCTCGCTTCTTTCCTCTTAGCCTCCTTCACTTTTACACACTCACACTTGTACTAGACACGTGAGAGAAAGTGATCCTCCTCTGTTCTAAGTGCGAGGTCGGCACTAGTCTCTACAGAACCATTTGACAAAGTCTTCTTCAAGCCTGTGTATACCTGTTGACGACAAGCGTGCTGAGGGCTTCACCATCAATGTCCTCTGCGATGATGATCAAGGGCTTCCTCTTGGCATTGGCTAATTCTAACGCAGGTATAATACTTTGCACTGAAGAGATCTTCTTTTCACTCAGAAGAATAAAGGCGTCTTGGAACTCCACTTTGGCACCTTAGACAAATAACATTCTATATTATTTAGCAGTCTACATTGCCGTTGGATTACAAAAATCATAACTTGTGCAAAGGTGGAATATAATGAGAACTTATAAACTTAAAAACCCTCTAAACCTCAGTGCTACAAACGCAAGTACAAGTGTAATAATGTTAGAGCCTTTTCCACCCTTTTCTAATTCAAATCCCTTTTTATTTTTCACACACTCTCTCCCCTCTACTTCCTCCCCCAATCCAATTTCGTTCCTTCTCTCACTCTTTACTTTCTCTCACCCCCTCCTCACTCTTTCCTCACTTTATTTTTCATATTCTCTTCTTCCACAACTTTCTTTACTCACCCTCTCTCTTTCACCATTCCCCTATCCCGCTTTCTCTCTCACACATTCATGCCCGTCTCTCTCTCACTCTTTCTCCACTCCTAATTCCACATCTCACTCCCTCCTCACCTTTTCTTACTTCTCTACTCTCTCTCTTCCATTCCCAAGTCCACACTTCTTTCTTTCTTTCATCTCTCTCTTTTCCTTCACACTCATTTACTTTCTCTCACCCCTCCCCACTCTTTCCTAATTTTCTTTCTCATATTCTCTTCTTCCAAAACTTTCTTTACTCAACCTCTCACTTGCACCATTCCCCTATCCCGAGTACCTAACGAGTAGATAGATACTCGTTAAAGATCCCTACTCTAAATACATTTGAGTTAGGCAAAATCTAGAACTCCTAATGTAAAGTCAATATTCATTGTGTGACATCACAAAAGAGTAAGCTTTTTACAAGTGTGCTCTCTCTCTCGTGGGACTGACTACCACTAGACCTTAACCAAAATTAGTCAAATAGATGTGTACCAAACACGGACAATGTAACTCAAGTTATTTATAATCAATAGACATTGATAAAATATATAAAAAAGAAAAATTAAATATAATTAATTTGAAGAGACTTTGAAATTCCCATCAGATTCTCAAATCAAATCAAAAAGCTGAAAAAAATTCAAAATAGCTTTCAGAAGAGATGTCAGAAATAATTAGAGAAGTCATCATATAGGAATTTCTTTTGTCATACAAATATATATATGATCAAATCACAATATCAAAAGGGAAAACAATACTAACATCTTTCAACGGTTAGAAAGATCTTAGTCTTGTTTTCCCATTTCATATTGTAGTTTGATCATTGATTATTATTTCACGTGCTTATGTGAAATCTCTTTATCGAGATAAATATGTGTGTGTGTTCTCTAATCGGGATTCGGTCAATTTTCTAGGATAAAAAATTAACCGAATCCCGATTAGAGAACACACCTATTCTATCAAACGGTCGATAATTATTCAATCTGCTATAATTACATATATATATATCTATAACAGTTCAAACTTGAAGATAGGTACCACACAGAGCAAAGAAACACACTTACAAACTCAAATTTTCGGGTAATCCGTCTTCAAGAAAAAAGAGAAAGGGAGACCAAGCACGTTGTAGACGCAACGGCTAGTAACCCACAGCCTACAACGTGCTTGGTCTCCCTTTATCTTTTCTCCTGAAGAGGGATTGCCCGAAAATTTGAGTTTGACCTAGCCCTCAATAACAAAACATACAATATATATATATATATATATATTGATAAGTGTGTTTCTTCTTACTGTATGTGTTACTCTTCTTGAATTTTGAAGTCGTATTGTGTCCAGTTAGAATCGTATTTCGGTTTATTGAGTGATATATATATATTATATATATATATATATATATATATAAACGTTTCACGATGAAACACAAACACAGAACTAAGGAACAGACTTACTGTCTCCAATTTTCGGTTGAACCGTCATCAGGAGAGTTGAGATAGGGACACCAAACCCACTTGTGAAGCGACGGTTGGTCTTATCTGGACTCGATCAGTTCTTCAGGTTCAAATTAAACTCTCATTGCCTACGTTTCGGTCTTTATTTAAAACCTTTTTCATAGGCCTACAAAAACAGAGGACATATAAGAAATAATACAATCATTCAAAAATCAAACATACATAAAAGTGCTATTAGTTACAATTAAGAAATTTCTATTGTAATTTCTTAATTATAACTAATTGCACTTTTATGTATGTTTGATTTTTGAATGATTGTATTATTTCTTATATGTCCTCTGTTTTTGTAGGCCTATGAAAAAGGTTTTAAATAAAGACCGAAACGTAGGCAATGAGAGTTTAATTTGAACCTGAAGAACTGACCGAGTCCCAATAAACTTTAGTTTTGTTTCTATTCCACGGTCGATACTTTTATCAATTTTATATTTATATGATGTAATTTTTTGAGGGTTGAGGTCCAATGATTTGAAACTACTCCTTTTGCCGACGTTTCTACATATATTTATGTCATCTTCAGGGCTACAACATGATTGTTTTCCAATTAGCACTACTATTACTACTATTTGGTTATTTATTACACTTTAATATGTACAGTAACAGAGAGGAATTTATTGATAAATCAGTTATTTCGACTATCGACTTCTTTTTTCTTTTTTTTTATATTGACATAAGGATATTGTTATAATTATTCTATTGCTTTTACAATTACAATTACTTATGAAATAATTGTAAAAGCAATAGAATAATTATAACAATATGCTTATGTCAATATAAAAAAAAAGAAAAAAAATCCATAGTCGAAATAACTGATTTATCAACATTCCTCTCTGTTACTGTACATATTAAAGTGTAATAAATAACCAAATAGTAGTAATAGTAGTGCTAATTGGAAAACAATCATGTTGTAGCCCTGAAGATGACATAAATATATGTAGAAACGTCGGCAAAAGGAGTAGTTTCAAATCATTGGACCTCAACCCTCAAAAAATTACATCATATAAATATTGGGTCAAAAAAACAAATCATGATATATATATATATATATATATATATATAAACATCTGAGAAATTTAAGAAGACAAAAAAATATTAAGTATTTGTTCGTGGGTTTCAGGATAGAACTTATCTATTGATTAAAGAAATATTATGACTGTATAGTTATAGTTGGAATCAGCGATTTTATTGTTAATATTGTTTTAGACAACAATGATTAATTCTACGTAATAATAATAATTCTACACAATAAATGACATCCAGCGTGAATAAATCGAGGACCAGGTGGGAATCTAATCCTGGATCTGGTCCAGTTCAGAGTCGAGTCATTAACCTTCCCCCCCTTCCACAACCGAGGCTAAAATGTTACCAACCCCCCCCCCCCCCTCAAATGTAGAATCAATTAGTCATGACTAAAAACCTCCGGTTTTTTTTCCTGCACTACACCAATCCAACAGTCCTTTATAGCAATGGGTCAACCATACATTACCGGGTTGATACTAAATTTTGATATTACCAGGAGTCCTAAATTTTGCTTAACTCAAGTACATTTAGAGTAGTGAAGTAAAGAAGGAAAGGAAAGGACGAGAGAGAGAGAGAGAGAGAGAGAGAGAGAAAGAAGAGGAGAAAAAGAGAGAGAGAGAGAGAGAGAGAGAGAAGAGGAGAAAGAGAGAGAGAAGAGGAGAAAGAGAGAGAAGAGGAGAAAGAGAGTCAGAGAGAGAGAGAGAGAGAGAGAGAGAGAGAGAGAGAGAGAGAGAGAGAGAGAGGAAGAGGAGAAAGAGAGAGATAGAGACAGAGACAGAGAAAATGAGAGAGATAGAGACAGAGAGAGATAGAGACAGAGACAGAGAGAGAGAGAGAGAGAGAGAAGAGGAGAGAGAGAGATCACAGAAAATTAGTAAATAATAAAAACCATTACATATATATAAAAATTAAAATAAAATAGTTTTTTAAATTTTATATTTTTAAATATTATAATAATAAATAAATAAATATTTTAAAAATAGTAGAAAGAGAGGGAGAAATCACAGAAAAATAGAAAGTAACAAACATTAAATATATATAAATATTAAAATAAAATAAAATTTTAAAAGTTTTATATTCTTATTTATTACAATAATTAATCTATAATGCTTGAATCAGTCTTACTTGTCGTACAATTTTACTAGATTCTATTTAACTAGCAATATGAGAGTTGAGCAAGATGAGGAATTCTCTAATTTTCTGATAAATATTCGTGAAGACAGAGTTGAAAAGAATGGAAATAAAGAAGTTATTCATTCTGAGGTAAAATGGATAAACAAACAATAATCTCCACACAAATGAAGTTTTATTCAACGCTTTTCGAACACTTTGTGTTCATCATCAGGAAGACACTATAATACAAATTATATCTAATCAGTTACAAAAATAGAGTGAAATAGTTCACAAAGAATAAATTAAAAAATAAAAAAAAAAGTTTCTTTCCTCTAAATTAGTGGTTCTGGCCTTCTGTATTTCATACCCGACGCCTTTCTCACCTTATCTCCTAAATGCCTATCCCCACTCTTTCGCAGCGGATCTATTTCCTACTTGTTTTCACTGGAGCAACCCTTCAGCACCAGATCCTTGAGTATGTCTTGAATTCTCTTAATTGAATTTTTGTTATTTCATTCTAATTTTGTAACTGATTAGATATAATTTGTATTATAGTGTCTTCCTGATGATGAATACAAAGTGTTTGAAACGCTTTGAATAAAACTTCATTTGTGTGGAGACTATTGCTTATCCATTTTATCTCAGAATGAGTAAATACCATACAATTACGGATTGTACAACTAATGATTTAAAGAAATTATTACTGCCCGAAGACATGTTTATCCGTGAACATAATGTTGATTAGTGTATTGAACATATTTACTCTTCATTCGCCAATCCATAAATATTGTTCACGGAAAATTCTATATAACTTTCAGAGAAACTCAGTGAAATTAATTATTGGTTCGTTGAATAATTTCGAGGGGACATTAAGCAATTAAACAATATCTGTCATACAACTCGGTTTGTGTAGGAACAGAACCCACACATTACTCTCAAGAATTACTTGACTCACTAGAGTTGTCTGGATTGCTCCAATATAAGCTAGAACTCAACAAAGGAACCTTCTGTCATGTGTATGTACGAGAAACATTGATCCACCAAGCTTATATAACGAAACAAGACTAATAACTGAGGAGCTTTATGATAATATCATTGTTTATAAAATTATCAAGGGGAAATAGTTTGAATTAGAAGATTGAAAATCGTTTCATCTCAAGAAGACAACATTCCTTTTTTAAATTTCCAATTCAGTTAGCATTTGCCATGACTATTTATAAGTCTCAAGGAGAGACTCCACAGAAAGTTGTAAATAGGGAGACTCTATTCATGTAAAACAGAATTTCAACATGGCCAATTACATGTTGCTCTCAGTAGGGTCAAACAGAAAGAAAACATCCAAATTTTTTTTTGAAAATTCAAATTGTACACAAAATGTAAATAAAGAAAACTAAAAGAAATCATTTAGAATTTATCTGCATTAAAAATTAAGGTGTTTGATGTCCCCAAGGGTCACGGGTAGTCTAGTAAATAAATAATATTTTAAAAGTAGAATTCCAATCAGAAATAGATTCAAAATCACCGACTTTTTTATATAAGCCGTCATAAGAGGTGTCAGAAATGATTTCGTTTCATCACTTGGAATTCACAGTGTTATCAGTAAATCAGTGTTGCCTCCTTACCTTTAGCAGTGTTGATAAAGTAGGGAGAAATGTAGCCTCGGTCAAATTTCATGCCCTCTATTACTTCTAGTTCATCGCTGAGGGTTTTGCCATCTTTAACAGTGATTACTCCTTCCTTTCCTACCTGTGAATATCAACAAATACCATTAGTCTAGTGCAGAGGTTCTCAAAGTGTGTTCATTAGACCCAGGGGTTTCGTGAAAAACGTTTAGTAAAAACAATTTTCTAACATTTATTTTTTTGTGGATATGGATTTATTCAATATTTCTTGTGAATCATGAAACCGAATAATGTTTATATCTACATATATACCCATAAATGATCAAACCACAATAAGAAAATAAAAAAAAAAAGACTAAGATCTTTCAACCGTAACAAGCGGTCTACGTCAGAGTCAAAAACCCAAAAACTCAGTTGGGTTTTTGACTCTGACGAAGACCGCTTGTTACGGTTGAAAGATCTTAGTCTTGTTTTCCCATTTTCTTATTATGGTTTGATCATTGATTGTTATTTCACGTGTTTATGTGAAATCTTTTGATATACCCATAAGTAGAAATGGTCAAAATTTTATTCATATTTAGGATAAATCACTAGTCAGTTTTTGGAACTATCTGATTCCCGAATTTCCTGCAACTGCAAAAGTATCACTTTACATATTGCAGCCATTTTCTTACTACCTACTTATGTGAAACTGGATTTTCCCTTTAAACTGCCATAGAAAGCAAATATCGAAGTATACTTAATGCTGGGGGCTAACTTGAGAATCAAACTCTCAACTATTTAAGCTATCAAAAATAAGTAATAAAGTAATCAAAAATGAATACAAACACACTATGTTAAAATTGCTAGTAATTCGGTTTTATGTGTTGTTATACATTTATAACATGTGTTATTTATAATGTAATATATTACTGACTGTTTTCCTTAATATTTGGAAAATTCGACATAAACTGGAATTAACTGGTATTCCAAGTTCGCCTCTGTGCAAACAAAACAAGTAACAAGAAATAAAGACTAAGACAGTTTAATGAAGAAACCGTAGTAACAGTTGTTTTAAATAGGTATAATGGAGTGAATAGCTATATTGAATATAAAAATGTTTAAAATAGTTTTTTTTTCATTTCAGAACCGTATAAATTTTTTTTTAAAACGAAAACTGAAGAAATATTTTTTATACGTAAAATCGTATAAACAGATGTTTTAAATATTAAAATGTATAAATCGTTTTTCTTCGTATGTAGAACACATAAATAAATAGCTGTTTTCAATATAAAAACCGTAGTAATAGTTGTTTTAAATACGTAAAACCCTGTAAATAGTCATTTTGAGTATAAAAACGCTTCAAATGTTATTTTTTAAATACAAAACAGTGTAAATGTTGTTTATTAAGGTGAAATCAGTATAAACAGATGATTTTAAAGGGTTAAACAGTATTTTTGTGATACATAACCGTGTTTGCGATAACGTTAGCAGTCTGGTTATGACTTACCCTCTTCATGGCGTTTGAGATGAGATCGCCGACGCTCTTGTCCCCATTGGCAGATATTGTGGCTACCTGGGCAATCTCCTCTGGGGTGGTCACAGGCTTGCTGAGCTCCTTCAGGTGGCTGACTATGCAGTCTACTGCAAGCATCACTCCTCTGCGGATTTCTATGGGATTAGCACCTGCAACACCACGTAACCATCTTAAGCAAATCATACCACACTACGTAACCCGTTTTGGTGTTCGCGTTCCTCGGCATTTTGTGCCATAACCGCTTAGTCAAACCAGGCCGCCTTGTTGACAAGTTACCCTTTAGCCACCTCCATTGAAAGCATGGAGGTGCCCGAGGGCACCTCAAGCAACGCAATGCTAAGCACGAATTCTGATAGTTACTCCGCAAAACAGTATCTAGGACACGAATAATAGACGAGCTAAAGCTCAGGTAACATGCGGAGATGATTACGATAAGGTACTCAAAATTCCCTTACCAGTTGCACTTTAACTAGAGAACACATATAACGAAGACATATAAATAGACAATTATCACGACGCCTCAAGGTACTAAAATATTCCCTCGAGGTGGAAACTAAACTAACTTATAACTAAGAAACACTCAATACTAAAAGACTAAAAACTAATATAATGTCCGACAAGGTACTCGATATTCCCTTATCGGTAGCTTATTCTAAAGGAAACAGGACATATAAATAAACATACAGAACGAACACAACTTACGTTAAACCCTCAAGGTACTGGAAACATTCCCTTGAGACAAAGACTAAAACTAATTTATCACTAATCACATCACGTAACCATCTTAAGCAATTCACATCACATCAAATAGCCATCTTAAGCAATCCACGCCACATTACATATAATCTCAAACAGTTCACACTATACCCACATAACAATCTTAAACAATTCAATTCACATCACATCACGTAACCATCGTAAGCAATCCACACCATACCTCATATAATCCCAAACAATCGACAACAAGACATAATAATCTAGAAATTCACACATCGCCAATTAAAAATCTCTAACAATCCACACCACGTAAGATTCTTAAACTATCCACCACACGACGCAATAATCTTCAGGAAATTCTCACCTCACCAATTAAAAATCCCAAACAATCCACACCACCACGTAACAATCTTAATCAATCCACATAACATAAAATCTTAAATAACTCACACCATACCTTGAATATAAAAAATATTTGTATTTACACTCCCTTGCTAATTGGAATAGGTATCCATGGCAGACATGGGCAAGCTTTTTTGAACTGGAGGCCGCATTAAATAATTTCCAAAAGACTGCGGGCCGCATAGTAATTTATATATATATATATATATATATATATATATTGTAAACAGGAAAATGATCCAAAAGGACATCAAACGTTTCACGATGAATCACAAACACAAAACTAAGGAACTTACTGTCTAATTTTTTAAGTCAAAACTTAGTCAAAAAACAGTCAAAACTTACACTTCCTGTCTCTAATTTTCGACCAAGTCGCTTCACAAGTGCTCTTGGTGTCCCTTTCTTCTCAACTCTCCTGATGACGGTTCAATCGAAAATTAGAGACAGTAAGTGTGTTTGTTCCTTAGTTCTGTGTTTGTGATTCATCGTGAAACGTATAATATATATATATATATATATATAGGTGTGTTCTCTAATCGGGGTTCGGTCAATTTTATATCAATATATATATATATATACTGATGTAGCTTCTCGACCACTGATTTATCCAGATTCAGAGCAAGGGTTCTCGGATTTGGTCTTTTATTGACCAAAATCCTCGAGAACCCTTGCTCTGAATCTGTATATATATATAGTATTTGGGTACATACACCTTATATGTTTAATTTATTTCTATATATATATAGAAATACATACCGTGTGCTATATATTCATGTGTCAATAATTAATAACTTTTTATTGTTCTTATAATGAAAATTATTATTCATTTCATTATTTCATTATGGTAAACAATTATATCAACACAATCTCCAAATGGCTAGTGCGTGATATAAGAAAAAAAAACTAAAACATTTGTTCCTGTAGAGCTGTCTCTCTAATGTAATTTCCTTTAAAAAGTCTCGGTGAGCTTTTATAAATAAGCAAAAAAGCAAAAGAATTTTTAATATTTAGAAAGAATATGAGATAATCTCCGAGAGCTGCACAAAAAAAACACGTGCTGGGCTGCATGTGGCCCACGGGCCGAAGACTGCCAATGCTTGATCCTATGGTAACATACCCTTGCTGATCTTCTCAAAGCCCTCCTTGGCGATCGCCCTCGCCAAGACAGTGGCTGTCGTCGTACCATCACCAGCCTCTTCATTAGTATTATTAGCAACGTCTTGAACCAGTTTGGCTCCAATGTTCTGGAATTTATCTTTCAGTTCTACACCCTTGGCGACGGTGACACCATCCTGAAAATCACAAAAACCATTAATGATGATTCTTAAACAATTATAGATATCTACAATATATCTATAAGCGTAATAATATGTTTGGGGAAACAAAGGAGTACAGGTTGCAGTGTCCCACAAGGGAAAACACATAGGCCAAGCATTGGCCCTTTGTGATACCACACAATGAAGATTGATTCTACACTGGGAGTCTTAAATTTTGCCTAACTCAAGTGCAGTTTTGAGTAGGGATCTTTAACGAGTACCTGACATCGTACAGACTCGGGACCGACGGCTTAAAGTCCTCTCCGAGGGACGACGTGCTCAGATTTATTCACCTCCCACGTGAATAAATCGAGGGCCAGGTGAGGATTGAACCCCGGTCCTATCAGTTCAGAGGTGAGCACGTAACCACTGAGCTAGCCTGGCCTTCACAAAGGAGTACAGTAAGAAAGAGTAAAAAACTATCCACCAGCAATATCTAGAAAAATAGAAAAACTATTTCTGATTTTTTTTTGTGGTTGGGTGTTGGTTTTTTTTCTATTGTTTGCTAAGGATATAGATTTTATTTTACTTGATACTCTCATTTGTCTTCTAGGAAAAGTAGCCTTTGTCTTCATGTCAATGGGGGCAGAGGTTACACAGTCCCTTTTGATTAAAAGATGATCAAAACACAATAAGAAATGGGAAAACAAAACAAAGATCTTTCAACCGTAACAAGCGGTCTTCGTCAGAGTCAAAAACCCAACTGAAACACTGGTTTAAAACCAACTGGTTAGGGGTTGAGAAGAATGGGAGGGAAGAGTCTTCTCTTATATGTCGAAACGTCGGCAAAAGGACTAGTTTAAAATCATTAGACCTCAATCCTCAAAAAATTACATCATATATATATATATATATATTATATATATATATATATATGCAGATAAATCACAATAAACACGTGATGCAATCAATGAAAACAAACCACAAGGAAAAAAAAAAAGAAAACAGATGGAAACAATGCTCTGAGGCCTTTCAATTTATGTCATTTAGGCCTCAGAGCATTGTTTCCATCTGTTTTCTTTCTTTTTTTTTTTTTTTTTTTTTCCCTTGTGGTTTGTTTTCATATATATATATATATAATATATATATAAAGATTTCACATAAACAAGTGAAATAACAATCAATGATCAAACCAGAATATGAAATGGGAAAGCAAGACTAAGATCTTTCAACCGTAACAAACGATCTTCGTCAGAGTCAAAACCCCAACTGAAACACTAGATGTGGAAAACATGTGGTGAGGGGTTGAGAAGAGTGGAATTTTAAAAGGGTGAAAGTGCAGGAAATGTCCAGAAAGGGATGTATGGGGAAACAAAGGAGTACAGTAAAAAAGAGTAAAAAACTATCCGCTAGCTGTCAACCCTCTTAGAAGAGGCTATTGCCCTCGTAACGAAATTATCTAGTTTGAAGAGACCGTTACTAATGTTTATAACATTAGATCTATTAAATTTAATTAGAGACGATTCAATAATATTTCTTAACAACATTGATTTTTCATAGGTAATAAATTTAGCTCCTGTCCAATCAATATGATGATTTTCATTTTTTATATGCAAGAATAAGGCACTACTTTTTTCCTGTCTACTTACGTAATATTGGTGGTGTTTTACACCTGTCTTTAATGATTTACCAGTTTGACCAATATAAATTTTATGGCAATTTTTGCACGGAATTTTATAAATACCACCGGACTCCAATTCGCTGGGAGAGTTTTTTTATTAACATATTGCCCACGTTATTACGATTGGAAAAAATATTTAAGTTAGAAAAAGAATGTAAAATCCTTTGATTTACTAGATCAATAGAAAATGGTATACCTTGTAAAAAAAATATTTTTAAAAAACATACCAAATGACTCAACTATCACAAATAATAACCTGCAGTGTTGTTATCTGATGTTATTTCGTCAACTATCTGGAACGTTCCAAATAATTCCTTTACAACAGTACTCCGCAACCGGTGTGCCTTGAGCTAGATATAAGTGTGCCTTGAGCTAGATATAAGTGTGCCCTGAGCTAGATAGATATAGGTGTTCCGTGGCCGCGGTCAAATACATTGTATTTGACATTTTACGATTTTTCATAATGTATTTAGTACACAATGACAATTTTTTACCAAAGTTCCATTAGATGTTTTATGAATTTACTTTAAAAAAAGAATATCCTCAACATATCCTACAAAGCAATATTAACATTACTTCCATTTTTCACGACATATTTATGTAAGCAAAGTTTTCCAACTCTTGTATTAATTAAAAATGATAAACGGTCATGCTTAAAAGAACTTGACAAAAAACTTCAGCTTGCGTAATCTAATATTGAGCAAAATATAAAACTTTTCTGTTTTTTGAAACAAGCGCAGATATCACATTAATAATTGTTATGATTGCGTAGAAATAAATACGTTATAGTTTTACGTATCTATACTTTTCAAATAAAAAAAAAACAAACATTTATTGTAAAATTGTTGTATCAATTATAGCACACCTATATGCATAAGGTTTTGGTGTGCTGCGGAATTCTAGAACGAATTTTTGGTGCGTCTTAGGTTAGAAAAGGTTGCGAATCACTGCTTTTACAAGACCGGCTTTAATTTGCCTGTGTTGAACATCATTCACGCAACAGATGTGTAAATACCTTTGTTTTCACCAGTTGTTTTCACTTGACCAACCCACCCTTCAGTACCACTTCCTTGGTGTCTTCCTGATGATGAACACAAAGTGTTCGAAACGCGTTGAATAAAACTTCATTTGTGTGGAGACTTTTGTTGGTTTATCCATTTTACCTCAGAATGAGTAAATACCTTTATCTAAAGCTTCGTACACTGCGTGGAACAGCAAGTATTTCTTGTGACATATAACAGGTTACATATGACATATAACATGTAACCTGTTATATTGTGACATATAACCAGTAACAGGGAAGAAGACGGCTGCTCCAAATATTATTTTTTATAAATTAATTTATAAAAACAGCAAAATCTTTTATATTCTAACATTACAACCCCAAAATGACTACAAATGGAAAGATAAGAGAGTTTCTCTATTCTCATATATAAAAAATAAACAGATTTCACATAAACACGTGAAATAACAATCAATGATCAAACCACAATAAGAAATGGGAAAAACAAGACTAAGATCTTTCCATTTCTTCTTGTGGTTTGATCTTATATAAAAGAATGTATATTTCTATTACAGTTACTGCTAAATAGGATGAGTTTTGACAGTTGCATGTAACAAGGAAAACTTTTACTGAGAAACATTCGTATTTCTATAACTTGTTATAGAGAACCTTTCACTTCTTATAAGAAACATTCGTATTTCTATAACTTGTTATAGAGAACCTTTCACTTCTTATAAGAAACATTGTAGTTCCTTGTAAAAAGTTAATATAGTATAGTAATGCCTAACTAAGGTAGACATACTCTTCTAGTATATAGTACACTAAGTACCTTTGTGGAGTAGTAATGCAGTGATTAAGCACCACTAATTGCCTCTAACACTCAACTCCGACTTTCGGCATTCACGAGGCTACCCTGTTAACCTGCTATATGCAGGGACAAACGAAAGAGGAGGAGAAGGTGATCAGGGGCTGGGCCTGACCACCTTCGTTCTCATCCTTCCTAATCCCCAATTCCCCTCCTTTTATCCCAACCCCAATCTAAGGCGTTATGCGATCCGTGCCGAAGGATGGATGATACAGGGGTTTCTCTGTACTATGAACGGAGCCTCAAGGGCACCAGGCGACCCCCTTGAGTAAATAGCCTTACTCCGGTATGTGGTGCTCTGCCGGAGCGGACAAAATACCACCCATAGAGCTTCAGGGATTTTCCCCTGTAAGGAGAAGGAAGTCCGGAGACCATCCTCCGATAATGCAGAGGGTCCAAAAGCGCTAACTAGTGGGAACCTCCCACAAGTGAACCTGAGGACCCGAAGACGACCATCTCGAAGAAGGAGAAAGGAAGTACTTTCTCCCAAAACAATCAATGATGGTTTGTGCAGATTCTGCAAAGAGGAAGAAACACCATTGCACCTGCTGATAACTTTTAAGGCAACTTTACTGCAGAGAGGCAGGTGCTTTGTGATATTCGACAAAACCATAGAAAAACTTTTACCGCTGGAACCAGCAAAAATGCTGAGCTTCTTGGAGGCGTTGAAGCTAACTGCTGGGGGTACTTTAGTACAGAAGAGGGGAAGTACAATAGTTTTTTTTTTAAGACGCAGTGCTATAGTCACCCTCAAATAATAATAATAATAAAAAAAAAGTACCTTTGTGATTTTGGGTGAACCCCATGACTGTTCTAGGATTACATTACGACCTTTCGGCCCCATTGTGACTGCTACTGCATCAGCTAAAATATCAACTCCTTGCAGCATTAAACCTCTTACTTCAGGCCCAAATCGTACATCTTTGGCATACCATCTATTGATAACACATTTAACTTGTGGGGAAGTTCTTAAAATAGAACCCAATCTGTGATACATCCTAGAAAAAAAAAATCAACTTAAATACTACATTATAAGAAATATTACAATTAATAATAATAATAATAATAAATTGTATTTTTCTTTTTCTCAGAGCCATTTCATCCGCAAAAATTGCAAAGTTTTATAAGGAAGTCCCAATCATGTTTCTGTAGAGAACCTACAGATCACGATGGTCAAACCTTTCAACTTATACAACTAAGAGAATGGTTTTATTCATCATAGAAAACTTTTGAAGACAAAAATACAACTTAGTTTTATATCGTTTACTTGGAAAACCGTTTATCTATTAACACCACACAGCATTAACAGTGCTACCAATTTGATAAAAAAAAACACTTGAAACAGTTGTTTTAGGTTATTTATAAGATATATACTTGATATTAACTTCTGAGCACAAACTATAAAACACTAGGAGTCAAATAATTCAACAGGAAATGGGAAAAATTCATGAAGAAGACGCTATCGGTTTAAGTTGAATATGAATTTTTTTATACATGCTTTATCGCAATGCAAATAGGTATGCTTGAAAAACTAGATATTAGCACGTATTCCCATAAATACAACAAATTCATTTCACATTTCATACTATGGTGAAATTAGAAGTCTATATCATTCTATTCTAAGATTTCTACAAACTAATACCTTCTTGAATAACAAATTTTTAACACAATGATTATAACTACAGTCCTAAATAATAAAAATGAGCATTCTTCAACACAGTATATATGCAGCAGAACTATAAAGCATTAAACTTCTTCGCAAAATATTTCATCATTTATTACTTTATACGTATAAAACATGTGACCTTCAAATGGTTTGAAATGTATAATGAATTATTAATCCTATTCAAACTGTAAGATAACAAAAATATATAATAATTTGGAAATGTGAAAATGATGCAATAGAACAAAGAAATTATTTCTTAAATTGATAAGTGGCAACTCTCTTACAAATTAAACTTAATGTAGTGGGAAAAAAAGCAGAATAGTAGTTAAATCGATTCTTACAGTTTTACAAAATATTACCGGCAGTGCCGTACAGAATACAGGCAAATAAATCAATATAGCACTTCAAAAACTATTTGAAATACAAGATAAAGATATAAAGTACTGTAATTAATACCTGAGAGAAGAAAAAAATTTAGTAGCACGAGGTAAGTCTAAAATTTAATGGTCGTGCAACGAGGCCGACTCAAAAGAGAGTAAATTTGTACTCACACTCTAACCGATACAGCAAGAATAAAATTTCACTAGATTACAATTGCACTCTATCTTGCAAAGTCAGTTACCAAGTAATTTATTTATCTACGGGCTCAATTAGCAACAAGTAAAACATAAAAAAACACTGTGCACCTTAAACAGCTGACATAATTAACTTAAAATCATCTTGAAAGTAATTATTAACCTTTAATTTGTACAGTAGGAAGCTTCTAGAACATTCCATAGCAACACTGAACAGATGATGCAATAACACGTGCAATTTAAGTAATGATTTACAGTTTATAACTTAGAATCAGCGACATTCGGACTATTTAAGAGTAACTAAGGCATTTTTTTGATCTAAAATTTAAAAAAGAAGAAGTAATTGTATGGTGGTTAATATATCCAAACTTGTTCATTGACCTACTGTAACCCGCAAGTGATAACGTTTCTCTACCTTCCGCCATTTATTATTTAGTAATTTCTTCCCGATCCGGCGACGGTTCGTAGATACCAAAGTATTAAATCTACTCAGCCTTACTGATTGTTTGTCATTCAGAAAAATTCCATTATTATAGTTAAATATGGTGAGTACTGTTCCTCTTTATTTAGTATTTTATAAAAATTTCAATTTTGATAACTTGGTATAAAATTTTCAGTCAAAGGCAGCAGCAGCAATTAAAAAATTAATTCCTATGTTTGATCGAGTTCTTGTATTAAAAGCTGAAGCTCAAACAAAAACAAAAGGAGGAATTGTGCTACCAGAGAAATCTCAAGGAAAAGTCCTTCATGGAACAGTCATAGCTGTAGGACCAGGATCTCGGAATCAGGCATGTTTCTACATTCTTTTCTATTTTTATTTTTCTAAACTAAGTTCAATATATTAAGTAAGTGAGTTGTTTATAGATTATTACAAGTAATCTGATCTCTTATTTGAATTAAATTAGAACCATTGGACTTGGTTAATCTCGTGGAAGTTGTTCCTCGTTTTCCTTTCATAATATAATCATCTATACAGTAAAATAAAGATTTATAGATTCATTTTAAGGGCAAAATTTCAAACCAATAACAATATTTCACAATTTTATATAATAACTGATAACTCTTCTATCGATTCAAAATCTAGTATTATTTATTTTATAGAATTCTAGATTTTTACCATATGACGACTGTATTGATTTTTGTAGTTTCCAGATCATTTTCTCGTGTATTAATAACGTGAGTTATTAATATTCCATTTAAAAGTTGTAGAATATGAAATAGAACCATGTGTAAGTCAAAAATGTCATTTATTTAGCTATTTTAAAACTTTAATTCATTCAAGTGGAATATTGTTCGTAAAAGAAATTCGAAAACAAGGTTTCTTATATAATAACTTTTTCTTTTTTAAATTTAAATCTACTAATTTTGTTTTATGAATGTCATACATGTCTATAGTGCGAACAAATACTATAAAAGCTCATGATTGTTATATTTATATAGATGTCTAAATCTTTTTTATGTGAACTTTTTTTTTTGCTGATTTAGGATGAGTAAATATTTCGTGCTATTATAGATTGCAACCTACCTTCTTTTTTATCCACCACTAACGATATCTTTTCATAATAAACTACTCACAAGTTTGTATTGATTTACAAAATTGAACAATTATTGTGATTATTAATCAGGCGTTACTTTGAACGTTATAAAATACCTTGATATTTGATCTCACTTGCTGACTGTGATCTGGCCTCATGTAGTCTGACCGCTATTTTACGGAGGATTAACACAAGATTACGATATTATCAATCTTCTCGTCGTTAAACTCTTAATACTGCACTATTAGGCAGTATAAGTAGTAGTTATTTGTGGTAGATAGCGTACTATAGTAGACAATCTAAGGTAGGCAGCATACTATAATGGCACAAAATGTTCTATAACACTTTCTTTGCTTCATAATTGTCTTTTGCTATAATATATAACACTTCAGAATTTCTATAACACCTTCTTTTGTTGTCGTCTAAAAAAAAAACTTCAGATTCTCTGTAACAATTTCTTTTGCCTAACTCACGATGAGTTAATATTCTATAACACCTTCTTTTACCGTCGTCTATAAAACTTCAGAATTTATGTAACCATTTCTTTTGACTAACATACGATGAATTAATATTCTATAACACTTTCTTTCGCTGTCATCTATAACATTTCATAATTGGTAATTTTTTTTATATTTGGTATCTATAGTAAATATTCTATAACACTTTGTTTTACTATAGTGTAACACTTTCTTTTGCTATCATCTATACACTTCATAATTGTCTTTTGCTATAATCTAAAACACTCCATAATTTCGATAACATTTTCTTGTGCAGTCGTCTATAAAACTTTAGAATTTATGTAACCATTTCTTTTGACTAACATACGATGAGTTAATATTCTATAATACTTTCTTTTGATGTAACCTATAACACCTCCGAATTTGTATAACATCTTCTTTTGTTGTCGTCTAAAAAAACTTAAGAATTTCTGTAACAATTTCTTTTGCCTAACTTACGATGAGTTAATATTCTATAACACTTTGTTTTGCTATAATCTAAAAC
This sequence comes from Hermatobates lingyangjiaoensis, assembly GCA_026182355.1. Classification (NCBI taxonomy): domain Eukaryota; kingdom Metazoa; phylum Arthropoda; class Insecta; order Hemiptera; family Hermatobatidae; genus Hermatobates; species Hermatobates lingyangjiaoensis. The sequence continues at coordinate 61,289 of JAPFBL010000726.1, forward strand.
ACTTTAGTATTTTCTATAACAGTTTAATTTATTGTGTATTTTATATTTTCAGAACGGTGAGCTGGTGCCTCCTCAGGTTTCTGTCGGTGATCAAGTCCTACTACCAGAATACGGTGGCACTAAAGTTGAAATAGAAGACAATAAAGAGTATCATCTTTTTAGAGAAACAGACATTCTAGCAAAATTGGAAATGTAAAGAAAAAAAATTTCTAAAATCACCGTATTTTTTTTGTCAAAAAAAAACTTCGAATAAATTCCTCTCTACAAACGCCACACACAAAAAACATTTCCAATAAAAAAAATGATACATCTTGTAGTATACTGTTGTGAAAGTTCATTATCAGCGTGTACTGAAAGTTTTTTTGCTGATGGATCTTTTCTTTATATTTTGTTGTGTCATGATGGTGGTTAGATACATGTAGTTTGTTTTTTTTTATAATTATTCTTTTTTTTGTTTCTTTTTTTTTTTGAAATAAAACATTCTATTAACGTTTCTATTTAGTATTGTTTTTCAATTTATCCCCTTCTTGACTTTTTTTTTTAAGATGTAGTTTTAATATTTCATAGAATCTGAGATTTTATATATATAAATATATATATATATATATATATATATATATATATATTATATATATATATATATATATTGATCAAACCACAATACGAAATGGGAAAACAAGACTAAGATCTTTCAACCGTAACAAGCGGTCTTCGTCAGAGTCAAAAACCCAACTCTGACGAAGACCGCTTGTTACGGTTGAAAGATCTTAGTCTTGTTTTCCCATTTCTTATTGTGGTTTGATCATTGATTGTTGTTTCACGTGTTTATGTGAAATCTTTATATATATATATATACACCATACTAGCTGATCTACCTGGCTTTACCCGGGAAACAATTTAATTCCAACTCTAATAATAAATTACATGAAACGAAAACAATTTAAATTTTCTATAGTTCCGTTACACTTTAATTTTTTTGAGATAAACGAAATTATTACAGAATTAAAAATTATAGATTACACAAAAAAGATATAATCTAACACTGATAATAAATATCACACACTGTCTAATACAATTGGTAGTTCATAGATTAGATTAAACAAATAATAAAAGGAATATTTTTTGCCGAACAATATATCAAGAAATTTTGAAAGAAGTCTTAGCTCATTAAATGTGATATCTCACATAAAATTATAGATTACACAAAAAAGATATAATCTAACACTGATAATAAATATCACACATTGTCTAATACAATTGGTAGTTCATAGATTAGATTAAACAAATAATAAAAGAAATATTTTTTGCCGAACAATATATCAAGAAATTTTGAAAGAAGTCTTAGCTCATTAAATGTGATATCTTGTATCTGTTAAATATAATGACACGAATTTTAAACCCACAAATCGTATTCAATTATCGTTTCAAATCGTGGAAATATTATCATAAAGTATAACCTACCTTCGGCCGCTATTACCAATTAAAGTCAAAATGTAAACAAACAGGTTATACAGCAAACCTTATCTATTTTTGGAATACTTCCTGAACCACAACTCTGATATTTAAAAAACTTGACATAAACCTTCCCGGGGATATACCTAATAATTTCCTAAATTTTCACGGCGATTGGATGTATGGTTTTTGAATCTATCGAGTACAAACAAACAGACATACATTCATTTATATATCTAACTAGCAAATGTACCCGTCTTTGACGGAATCAAAAATTCTATTATACTTGGTATTCCAACATATCAATTATAGTATTATACTAATACTATAATTAGAAATTATAGAATAGTAGAAAACACCATTATTAGAACAGTGTTAAACAAATGCCTCTGTATACACTACATTAGCTGTCTGTCCTTCAGGTTCATGGAAGAACAATCAGTTGAAACCTCTGACTATTGAGCAAGTAAACTACAGTTGACCATGTGAGAAAAACTTGGTTTCGCTAACTTGAATTCCTGCGTTAGATAAAGTCTCCCTTTGCGACTTAGTTAACGTCATTGCGAAATAGACTCTGAGGGGACCTTGCAATCATTTGAATGGAAACAGACAGTGGTTCGGAAGACTCCCCAATACCACATCCAGTCATTATGTCCGCCTCTATGGCATATCTGTGTAGAGCACGAACTCAGAGTCGTGTCCCGTTGCACAGTTTTTGGGTCACTCATGTTTCGCAACATGAAATTTGTTACTGCTATAAATTGCAGCATCATTGGTGCTCCTACTTTAAGTTTTTACTCATGAGCAGGCAGTCCAGGAGAAATAAATTCAGAGTCAAGAAATTCAATTAGATAATGAACTGCTTCTTCATCACTAATCCAATCTCTTTACTGACTTGTAAGTTCTTTCCTCGGCTTCATATAGCGTAAGAACTTGTTTGTTGATTTCTCATGCCTGTTCATATTAAGGGCTGAGAATTGCTCGTTTACAAAACATTTATTCTCAATAGATAGTACATCCTTAACTCTGTGAAACACCATTTCAATGATGTCAAATACGCAATATATGCATGTGCTCAATTGAAATTAAAATCAACTAACAATACCTATTGCCACACCTGTGTATTTTCAAAACAAACTTGTCTGTGAAGTTAGGAAAATACAGCTAAAAGCCCCATAACTTCGCTTCTGTACTGAATTAATAATCTATTTAGAGCCCATATTTTAAGTTAGGCACACACAAATCCAGTGTCAATGTTTCAGCTCGCTATGTCTTATGGTGGCTGAGTTTACTTGTGACAAACATTTTTGCGTTAAACGTCCATAACTTCACTTCTACGTTGAATTTCCAATCAATTCATAGCCTATATTTTAAGTTAGACCTACACAAATCTACTGTAAAAGTTTCAGCTTTATATGTCTTATGGTAGCTGAGTTTACCTGTGACAAAGTTTTGCGGACAAACCGACAGAAATTTTTCTAAGGGTGGATTCGGTTTCTCCAATGTATGAAACGTAAAGAAAACTTGAAATGAGTCAGTTCTAAGCAATGTACAGACAAAATCATTATTTTATTTATAAAGATTTGATTGTTTTCTTGACCCAATATTTATATGATGTAATTTTTTGAGGGTTGAGGTCTAATGATTTTAAACTAGTCCTTTTGCCGACATTTCGACATATATTTATGTCATCTTCAGAGCTTGGAAATCTCTTTTTGTTGCAGCATACCTTAATTTACTACTGTTACATGATTAACACATGCAGGCTACTATTTCTTTGTTTCAAAGTAGCTACTAATAAAAAGAAATAGTAGCCTGCATGTGTTAATCATGTAGTAGTAGTAAATTAAGGTATGCTGCAACATAAAGCGATTTCCAAGCCCTGAAGATGACATAAATATATGTCGAAACGTCGGCAGAAGGACTAGTTTAAAATCATTAGACCTCAATCCTCAAAAAATTACATCATATATATATTATATATAAAGATTTCACATAAACAAGTGAAATAACAATCAATGATCAAACCACAATATGAAATGGGAAAGCAAGACTAAGATCTTTCAACCGTAACAAACGATCTTCGTCAGAGTCAAAACCCCAACTGAAACACTAGATGCCGGAAAACATCTGGTGAGGGATTGAGATGGGTGCAATTTTAAAAGGGTGAAAGTGCAGGAAATGTCCAGAAAGGGATGTTTAGGGAAACAAAGGAGTAGAGTAAGAAAGAGTAAAAAAACTATCTGCTAGCTGTCAACCCTCTTAGAAGAGGCTATTGCCCTCGTAACAAAAGTATCCAGTTTGAAGACACCGTTACTAATATTTATAATATTTTATCTATTAAATTTAATTAAAGATGATTCAATAATATTTCTTAACAACATTGATTTTTCATAAGTAATAAATTTAACTCCTCTCCAATCAATAGGGTGATTTTCATTTTTTATATGCAAGAATAAGGCACTAGTTTTTTCCTGTCTACTTACGTTGTATTGGTGTTGTTTTACACGTGTCTTTAATGATTCACCAGTTTGACCAATATAAATTTATAGCAGTTTTTGCACGGAATTTTATAAATATCACCGGACTCCAATTCCCTGGGAGAGTTTTTTTATTAACATATTGCCCCTGTTATTACGATTAGAAAACACTATATTAAAATCTCTTCATTAAGGAATTCAGGAGAGCACACTCTTAACGCTCTTAAACACATATTTCTAAAAACAGAGATTTTAACTTTTTTTGGATGGGAAGAATAAAAGTGAACATATGCAAGTACATTCGTAGGTTTTCTACATACACATGGATTGATGGTACTAACGAATTTAATTTCATTAGGAAATCATCTTTATTGATAGAATTAGGTCAGATGCAAAGTATATCGTCAACATATATATACCAATGATCAAACCACAATAAGAAAATGGGAAAACAAGACTAAGATCTTTCAACCGTAACAAGCGGTCTTCGTCAGAGTCAAAAACCCAACTGAAACACTAGATGCAGAAAACATCTGGTGAGGGGTTGAGATGAGCGGAATTTTAAAAGGGTGAAAGCGCAGGAAAGGACTAATGTCCAGAAAGGGATGTTTGGGGAAACAAAGGAGTACAGTAAGAAAGAGTAAAAAACTATCCGCTAGCTGTCAACCCTCTTTGAAGAGGCTATTGCCCTCGTGACGAAAGTATCAAGTTTGAAGAGACCGTTATTAATGTTTATAATATTTCATCTATTAAATTTAATTAGAAACGATTCAATAATATTTCTTAACAACATTGATTTTTCATAGGTAATAAATTTAGCTCCTGTCCAATCAATATGATATTGCTTGGACACCTGCTGCCTGACTGTCAGGCAACTTTGCTGCACAGAGGTAGGTGCTTTGGGACTCAATAAAACCATAGAAAAACTTTTACCGCTGGAACCAGCAAAACTGCTGAGCTTCATGGAGGCGTTGAAGCTAACTGCTGGGGTACTTAAGTACAGAAGGGAGGCAAGTACCATAGTTTTTTTTCTTTAAGAAGCAATTCTATATTCAACCTGAAATAAAATAAATACAACAAAAGAAGGATAATATGTGCGGAGACTTAGTCTTCCTCTATCCTAATCATAGATTAGGTTAGATTGTAATGGTTGTCCCTCAAAAGAACACACATAAACCGAAAATTCGCCCTTCTTGATACCTCACAAAGAAGATTGATTGTAAATAGGAAATCCTAAATTTTGTCTAACTCAAGTATATTTAGAGTTGGGATCTTTAACGAGTACCTGATATCGTACACGTTAAAGTACCGGCAGTTTGACGTCCTCTACAAGGGACGACATACTCAGATTTATTCACCTCCCGGATGAAAAAATCAACGACCCGAGTGACTATAGTATAAGCCAGAGTTTTTCAAACTTTTTTTCGATGCGGAACCCTTTTTTGGTTCCAGTAACTTTCCCGGGAACCCCATATTCTAGTGATTTCATACAATCACAATATAAATATTTTCATATGCCTTTTTAAATAGCATGTATGTTTAAAAAACAATTAAAAAATTAATATTACTGCTATGTATTTTTCGAATAAAAATTCAAAACTCAAAGATTTTTTCATATTTTCTACAAGTGCATAAACACATAAAACAGAATTACTAGCAATTTTAACACAGAGTTTGTTTTGTAATTATTTTTGGCTTTATAGTTGAGAGTTTGATTCTCAAGTTAGCCCCAGCATTAAGTCTACTTCGGTATTTGGTTTCTATGGCAGTTTAAAGGGAAAATGCAGTTTCACATAAGTAGGTAGTGGGAAATGGCAGAAATGTGTGAAGTGCTACTTTTGCAATAGCAGGAAATTCAGGAATCAGATAGTTCCAAGAACTTACTAATGATTCATCCTAAATATGAATATGATTTTGACCACTTCTACTTATGGGTATATCAATGATCAAACCACAATAAGAAATGGGAAAACAAGACTAAGATCTTTCAACCGTAACAAGCGGTCTTCGTCAGAGTCAAAAACCCAACTGACGAAGACCGCTTGTTACGGTTGAAAGATCTTAGTCTTGTTTTCCCATTTCTTATTGTGGTTTGATTATTGATTGTTATTTCACGTGTTTATGTGAACTCTTTTTATGGGTATATGTAGATATAAACATTATTCGGTTTCATGATTCACAAAAAATATAGAATAAATCCATACTCACAAAAAATTTTTTAGAAAAATGTTTTTACTAAATGTTTTTCACGGAACCCCAGACAATCCGTTAAGGAACCCTAGTGTTCTGCGGAACTCACTTTGGGAACCTCTGGCATAAACCATTCTCTGTTGTCTCATATATTATCCTTAGTTCTCATTCACAACTGTTCTTCATTGTCTATTATATTTTATCAATCCTTAGTTCTCATCCACAACTCTTCTTCATTGTATATTATCCTTTATCAATCCTTAGTTCTCATCCCCAACTCTTCTTCATTGTATATTATCCTTTATCAATCCTTATTTCTCATCCACAACTCTTCTTCATTGTCTATTACTCTTTATCATCCTTAGTTCTCATACACAACTCTTCTTCATTATCTATTACCTTTTATCAATCCTTAGTTCTCATCCACAACTCTTCTTCATTCTCCCATCTTTTACCAATGCTTAGTTCTCATCCACTTCTTCATTGTCTATTATCATTTATCAATCCTTAGTTCTAATACACAACTCTTCTTCATGGTCTATTATCCTTTATCAATCCTTATTTCTCATCCCCAACTCTTCTTCATTGTCTATTATCCTTTATCAATCCTTAGTTCTCATACCCAACTCTTCTTCATTGTCTGTTATATTTTATCACTGACTACATTATCAAAATAAAGCTAAAACAATTATAATAAAAAGTAATTTATTGTTTCAATAATAATTGCGATGATGGAAAAAAAATACAGCCGAATTTATTTTTGAATGGGCGTGGACCATTCGACTTCTAAGATAAGATGATCATAGCCATAGCCTTTGAGATACTGGATCGCCTTAGCAGCGTCAGCCTTGTACTTGAAGTGGACGAAGGCATAGCCTTTGCAGTGACCGGTGACGCGGTCTTTGGAGAGGAAGACTCGATCTGAAAGGAAAACAAACAAGAGCTTTAGGTATATGTTAGTAACAAACATCAGGGAAAGATTATGTGTAATGAGGAAGCCACGATCTGAAAGGAGAACAAACAACAGCTTTAGGTATATGTTAGTAACAAACATTACCCACAGATATCATTGAAAAAATTTCATAAAAGGACTTTTGGGACCTCAAAGAATGTTATTTCGTCAAAATATTGAGATCAAATTTTGGAATCGAAGCTGGGAGCTAACCTCCAACAAGTGAATCGAAGGACCTGAAGAAGACTAAACTGAAGAAGGAGAAAGGAAGTCACTTTCTCCTGAAACATAGGAAGCCTAAATGGATATTATCAATGATGGTTTGTGCAGATTCTGCAAAGAAGAGGAAGAAACACCATTGGACCTGCTGGCTGACTGTAAGGCAACTTTGCTGCACAACAGTACGTGCTTCGGAGGACACTGAACAAAAACCATAGAAAAACTTTTACCACTGGAACCAGCAAACGTGTTGAGCTTCTTGGAGGCGTTGAAGCTAACTGCTGGGGTACTTTAGTACAGAAGAGGTAAAATACAATAGTTTTTAAGACACACTGCTACAGTTACACTCAAATAATAGTAATAATAATAACACTATTTTTCTTTTTTATCATTGGTTTGGACTAGCTTCAATAATACAACACCTTTAAGCCGACGTTTCGTCTATATTTGTAAACACCTTCAAGGCTACATCAATACAGAATTTCATTACAATAACATGAAAAGTAATTACATTACATTATTTAATCTTTGATCAAACCACACTAAGAAATGGGAAAACAATACCAAGAACTTTCAACCGTACAAGCGGTCTTCGTCAAAAACCCAACTCGAGTTGGGTTTTTGTTTCTGACGAAGACTGCTTGTTACGGTTGAAAGACCTTAGTCTTGTTTTCCCATTTCTTATTGTGGTTGATCATTGATTGTTATTTCACGTATTTATGTGAATTTTTTTTATTATTATTTAATCTGCATTGTAATTATCTGTAATGTGCATAATTTATCTGTATTGATGTAGCCCTAAAAATGTCTATAAATATAGACGAAACGTCGGCTTAAAGGTATTGTATTATTGAAGCTAGACCAAACCTCGATATAAAAAAGAAAAATAGTGTTTAAATATATGTGGTCAAGATAAGGAAAACATTCAATAATAATAATAATAACACAGTCTGACTGACCTATTTTCAATAATAGTAATAATAACACAGTCTGACTGACCTATTTTCAATAATAATAATAATAACACAGTCTGACTGACCTATTTTCAATAATAGTAATAATAACACAGTCTGACTGACCTATTTACAATAATAGTAATAATAACACAGTCTGACTGACCTATTTTCAATAATAGTAATAATAACACAGTCTGACTGACCTATTTTCAATAATAGTAATAATAACACAGTCTGACTGACCTATTTTCAATAATAGTAATAATAACACAGTCTGACTGACCTATTTGACCAAAAGGCTTGACAAGGTCCTCCAGGTCCATTTCTTGAGTGTATTCCGATAAGTTAGATATCTTAATGGAGTAAAGATTGTCTTCTCTACGCATTGAATCTCCTCTTTTGTTGACAGCTCCTTCTCTCATTGTAGGAGGAACATATTTACCCAACTTGCCTAAAAACAAAAACAATAAAAAAAAACCCCCAATTGAAATAATCATATTGATAAAAGTATCTGACAGTGGAATAGAAACAAAACTAAAGTTTATCAGGACTCGGGCAGTTCTTCAGGTTCAAATTAAACTCTAATTGCCAACGTTTCGGCCTTTATTTAAAACCTTTATCATAGGCAGAAGTATAAATTTTGTAATAGAAAAACTAAATATTATATTACAAATTATTATACAAAGAAAAATAATTTGTAATGTAATACTTAGTTTTTCTGTTTCAATATTTATACTTCTGCCTATGAAAAAGGTTTTAAATAAAGACTGAAACGTTGGCAATGAGAGTTTAATTTGAACCTGAAGAACTGACTGAGTCCCAAACGAAAAACGGTCCAGCAGGACAGCTAACACTAAAATAAACAGTGAAATATAGACTGAAACATAACAAAAAACTCACTTTTCAATATTTTGACCGTAATGGCGGTCGAAATATTGAAAAGTGAGTCTTTTGTTATGTTTCAGTCTATTTGTCACTGTTTATTTGAAGTATATATATATATATATATATATATATATATATATATATAAAATAAATTCAAAACGAAGGAAACACACAGAAAGGAGTCACCGCCCTGCCTTCCTGCGGGACTCTTCGCTCTTCACACCTCCTGATGACGACGATGGTCGAAATATCGATGTGAGTTATGTCTGTGTCTTTCTGTGTGTTTACTTCGTTTTGAATTTATTTTATTTAAAAAAGTCCGCTGGACCGTTTCTTTTAATTGTATATATATATATATATATATATATATATATATATATATATATATATATATATATAGACTGACTCTTTTCCTCCGCTGCTGCTGTGTTCGTAGCAATCTTCTCTTCCTGCATCATCTTCAGTTTGGTGTCCTTGAAGGGACATTGCGTACTCCAATGGAACCCAGTACAGAAACGACACTTTATAGTAGTCTCCACAGATCCTACAACAAAATAAAACTCCATATTATATTATATCTTATATATATATATATATATATATAATAAAAGATTTCACATAAACACGTGAAACAACAATCAATGATCAAACCACAGTTTAGTCTTGTTTTCCCATTTCTTATTGTGGTTTGATCATTGATATATATATATATATATAAAAAGATTTCACATAAACACGTGAAACAACAATCAATGATCAAACCACAATAAGAAATGGGAAAACAAGGCAAAGATCTTTCAACCGTAACAAGCGGTCTTCGTCAGAGTCAAAAACCCAACTCACTGTCAGTTGGGTTTTTGACTCTGACGAAGACCGCTTGTTACGGTTGAAAGATCTTAGTCTTGTTTTCCCATTTCTTATTGTGGTTTGATCATTGATATATATATATCACAAGGTAGTACTCCTCAATGACTCACTAATCATGCTCTGTATTACCAAGTACTTCAATGATCCTAGGAAGTACGACAGAGTAATATTTACTGAGCCACAGAACAAAAATTTACTAGCTTAGTACCTCTCAGTGACTCAAGAACACGAAATGACACGTTAATTACTTCTTAAATCATTAGTAGTGCAATCCGTAATTGTGTGGTATTTACTCATTCTGAGGTAAAATGGATAAACAAACAAAAGTCTCCACACAAATGAAGTTTTATTCAACAACAACAACGCGTTTCGGACAACCACGGAAACTTCATTTGTGTGGAGACTTTTGTTTATCCATTTTACCCCAGAAAGGGTTAAGTACTTCTTAGTTGAATACACGAAAAAAACAGAAACCTACAACGGTTTTTACACCGCTTCAAGGGAGCGGAAGATCCCACATGCCCCTGTGGGTGGAGCCCCGAGACGATCCAACATGTGATTTAGGAGTGCCCCCGATACACTTATGAAAGGACAATGTTATAGTTAATAATAGGCAAAGAGGCAAGCGAGCTTTACGAGGCATCTTTCAAAGGAAAAAAATATCAAGGCATATCTAGAGTTCATCCACGAGGTGGGAAGAAAAAAGAGGGCCATCGCAACACAGCGATTGTAAATCCTTGTGAAATAATTTATTGGTAGTGAGGTAATAGAGCCACCTTTGTACCGGGGGTTTAACTGTCGTTTTGTTGCTTTTCGCCCCCTGGTATAATTGCGTGAATTAGTTAGATAATATTGTTCTAATGCGCGACGTAGAATCGTGCTTCCCGCCTCCGCGAGGTCCACCTCGGACACCTCAAGTTTGGGTGGCTAAACGTGGAGGTGACAAAAGGGCAACACGTTAAATCGTCGGCCTGATTTGATCTTTAGGTGTTATGGCCGGAAGGCTAAGGTGCACAGCGATCAAAACAGGTATCAGTTTTTTAGGACTATACTCAAGTACTCTTCAGTGACCCATACTAGCCAAGTATTCTTCAGTGACTCAGAAATCAGCGGTTGACACTACATGCACTCCTCAGTGTCCTACAGATCACGTACCGACTAGTCACGTATTCTTCAGTAACCCACAGGCAGCAGTTGATACTACATGCACTCCTCAGTGCCCTACAGATCACGTACTGACTAGCCACGTATTCTTCAGTAACCCACAGGCAACAGTTGACACTACATGCACTCCTCAGTGCCCTACAGATCACGTACCGACTAGTCACGTATTCTTCAGTAACCCACAGGCAGCAGTTGATACTACATGCACTCCTCAGTGTCCTACAGATCACGTACCGACTAGTCACGTATTCTTCAGTAACCCACAGGCAACAGTTGACACTACATGCACTCCTCAGTGCCCTACAGATCACGTACTGACTAGCCACGTATTCTTCAGTAACCCACAGGCAACAGTTGACACTACATGCACTCCTCAGTGCCCTACAGATCACGTACTGACTAGCCACGTATTCTTCAGTAACCCACAGGCAACAGTTGACACTACATGCACTCCTCAGTGCCCTACAGATCACGTACTGAGTAGCCACGTATTCTTCAGTAACCCACAGGCAACAGTTGACACTACATGCACTCCTCAGTGCCCTACAGATCACGAACTGACTAGCCACGTATTCTTCAGTAACACACAAATCAGCAGTTGACACACCAAGCACTTTTAGGGGGTACTATAGTACAGAAGGGGAGAAAGTACAATAGTTCGTAGGACGCAGTACTACAATCACCCTCAACAAATTAATAAACAAACCCCTCACCAGATGTTTTCTCCATCTAGTGTTTTAGTGGTTTTTTTTTTGACTCTCTGATTCAAACATACCCTCAATAACCACTTATTTCATTACACTCAAAACACACACACACAATTGTGGTCATAACTTATAACTTACTCGTCCTGTAAGACCACTGTGTTACACAGAGGCAGGTGTGCTTCGGGACACTCAACAAAACTATACAAGAGCTTGGACCCAGCAAAAGTGCTGAGCTTCTTGAAGGCGTTGAATACGCGTTGTATACACACAGACTACCCAATACCACTCCCAGTCATGATGTCTACCTTTATGGCATATCTGTGCAGAGCACGAACTCAAGAGTCGTCTTCCGTCACACAGTTTTGCAGCACTCACGTTTCATAACATGAAATTTGTTACTGCTACTAAATTCCAGCATGATTGGTGCTCCTACTTTAACGTCTTAGAACGCAGTACTACAATCACCCTCAACAAATAAATAAAAAATTAACCTCACCAGATGTTTTCACTATCTAGTGTTTCAGTTGAGTTTTTTTGACTCTCTGATTCAATAACCACTTATTTCATTACACTCAAAACACACAGACACTCTTATAACTTACTCTTGAGCTTGTCTAAAACATCTTCTTCTTGTTTCTCTGGCTCCTCCCTTGATGATATAAACTGCATAAACACATCCTCTCCAGTAAACGTATTAGCAGGATTAGGCCCCTTTGGATCGTTCTTTGCAATCCCATATTTCTTCCATGTTTTTCTCAAAGCAATTGACTTTGAAACAACTTTCCTCTCTATTTTGTATGTTGTAACAGTCTTCACCTTAAAAAAAAAAAAATTCATATAAGCAAAATTATATAAATACATCTGTTTATAAACTGGTTTATACTAATTCCGTTTTATGCGACCCTCGGTGATTATTTAGAATTCTATCTTAATATTAAAAAAATCCATTCCTTTTTTACTCGTTAAAAAAACTCACTGAGACTTTTGGAACAAAATTACAACATTGGAAAGAGAGAACTCAACAACAACAAATGCATATATATATATGAATGATCAAACCACAATAAGAAATGGGAAAACAGTTGGGTTTTTGACTCTGACAAAGACCGCTTGTTACGGTTGAAAGATCTTAGTCTTGTTTTCCCATTTTCTTATTGTGGTTTGATCATTGATTGTTACTTCACGTGTTTATGTAAAATCTTTTATGCATATATATATATATATATAATTGAATTTGATAGCACATTCTGCATTCACGATTTTCCTACTGATAGCTTCCATTTTTCTTACAATTTTCTTTTGAGCAAAGCAAGCTAGCATAAGACATTCAGAAGGCTGAAACACTAAATAAACACTTCACTGGGGATAACTATATATAATTAATCACTACACTAGATTAAACTAACATAACAAGCTTTCGGTCCCATGGGTCATCGTCAGGTTCTTAAACTACTTATACCAACTAAATATACATATTACTAACTACTTTGACGTTTAAATGCCAACTGAACACTGTTATTCTGTCGAAGTGAAAGTTGGTGCTGGGGATGGAGTAGGGGTGAGTAAGGATCAACAAAAAACTTATGGCCTTTCAACTTATTTTTTTTTTTTTGACCCGCACGTCTCTGAACCAGTGCGCTTGGTTTCTCTTTCTTATATCTCCTGAAGACTGTTCAAACCGAAAATTAGAAAATGTAAGTGTGTGCTTTTTTAACTATATTGTTCGTTTCGGATCGTATTTTCATTGACAAAGTGTATTGATGACTTAAATAAATTAAAAGAAATAGTTTACAGACTTATAGAAAAAAAGCGATAAATTTAGTTTGTAAAAAGTTCATAGGAAGTAGACCTTCATTTGAACAAGTCATGATAAAATTAATGTCAATTTTTAGTATAACAAATTTTCTCACATAAGTTTTCCAAATGACTAGAACAAGAATAAGATAGACTAGTTCACCAAAACTTTTATTCTTATATACCGATATGTTAGTATATAAACTTTTATTTGTATATTTATCGACATGTTTCTGTATATACAAATAATAATTTTGGTAAATTAGTCTATCTTGTTCGAGACATAAGCAGAAATTCTTGAAATTTCTGTCCTGATGATGGCAAATCCTTGTTGAAAGGTTGGTTCTTTTAATATATGTTAAGTAATACATTAAGGACTGAAATTAACTTTCCCATAAATTTTAATAAACATGTGTTTGTGAATAGAATAATTAAGTATTTAGGTCATCTATATAACAGGTTTTAAAAAAATCCAAGGAAAACTGAATTTTAAAAGTTTCAAATGTTCTATACTTCCGCAATAATGTATTCCGTAATGTAATAATGTAATAGGTTAAAGCCTATTAACACGAATGTAACTGTGTTATTAATGCATTAATTATTTGACCAACAATAATAATGTAATAGCAATCATATTAACAATAACTATAATTTAATAGCATGTAACAGTAACAATATTGTAATAGCATGTAATATATTAAGTAATAGAAGGGATAGAAAATAAAATTATAATAAAAACCTTTTCTCCATCAACAAATTTGTAATCCGTCACAATTTTAAATCCATTTTCAATAACTTCAGAGGAAGGTGGTAAGTATCTTCCATCTGCTTCGACTTCATCAGCCCAACTTGACTTAACTTCATCTGTCACTACCATTTTCAATCCACTTAACTACAAAAAAAATATACGTTTTTAAGAAAACATCAAAGTTTTACAATATAAATAATTTGAAAACAAAAAGAAATCTACAACAACCATTACCTACCTTCTTTCGACGTGTAGGTTATAAGGTGTTAAGGTTAATCTACACTTTGGCAGACGCAGGATTTATCAATAACCTGTAAACATAATATTCTAACTTTAAATGTAATATTTTTTCTGATATCCAAAATTAAATATTCAAGTTTTAATAAAAAAGTTACTGTTTAATCATTTTTTAAAAAATGACTATTTTTTTAAAAAAAATTTAATTTAAAATCGTATTTGACGTTTATATCTTGATAAAATAAGCAATTTAATAATTACTTCCTTAACTACTGTTTAATGTTTTTTTTAATTAAGAGAAATTTAATTTATTAATAAATGATGAAAATTTATGTCCATTTTAGCTTTAAACTATTACTTCTAGTATTAAGTGATCAGATTGTGTTCGATAATAACATTATATACCAATTAGTTTTAAAATTATTTTAACTTCATTTATGTTTTAAATATTTTCATATTTATGTAATATAAAAAAATTGTAATATCAATCCGTTACTGGTTAAAAAACCCAAACCTTGTTGAAGGTTATGATGTACCGGGTTAAGTTATATGTAGTGTTTATTATTTCTATCTAGGTAAATAAAGTTGTGATAAACGAATAGTTAACGAAATGGTGTAAAAGTAAAGATAAATGAAACTATGGAACCACCAAAAGCTCCACAAGGTTTCTTTGTTATACAATTGTGCTTATATATTTTTCTGATTAAGTGTACTATTTTAGTTATTTTTCAGATATTGAATTACGAAATATAATTGATAAATTGGCCCAGTTTGTTGCTAGAAATGGGCCCGATTTTGAACAGATGACCAAGACAAAGCAAAAAGGAAATCCAAAATTTGCTTTTTTGTTTGGAGGAGAATATTATAATTATTACCAGTATAAGGTTACTTCTGAACAATCAAGTAAGTTTGTTTTATTTGTAGCAATAATTTTACATTAAGTTGATTAGTATAGCGTTTATAGTTCTTTAATAATAGTTTTTCTTTATATAATATAATTTAAATTGCTAGTATGTTTATTACTTTTAAAGAAGTTAAATTAAACTATTTGTGAGTTACACAGTTTAATAGAGACAAAATAATAGGGGAATCTAATCTTGTTGTCTGGTGTTTTCTTAGTTATAAGTACAAAGTATTTCATCGATCAGGATGCTCCTGATCATAATAATTCCTTCATATTATTAAATCGTATAGATCGTGTTGATAATAATGGAATAAGCCTTATAATTGTAAAACCTAAGTCTATACTGATATAGCCTACAGAATATTTGGTTTACTTGATTCCATTTTTTTTTTTTTTGATAAATCTACTATCGTATTATCTAATATTCATTAGAATATTAGTTATTGATGCAAAGTCACTGTCTTTGGGTGTGTCATGTTCAAATTAATTGGTCAGCTGTTTTAACCTGGACATCTGATGATTTTTACGATTTGCTTTATTCTTTATTTTCCCATTGATACAATATGTAAACAACAAAAACAATATTTTATCTACAACATAAAGCTTGAAAAAGTGGAGGTTATTTTAAGGCTTATGGAGATGGGGCATATTTTTTATTTCTTTTTTTATTATATATAAAGCGCTTTGAACTTATTGATGGTTGTTTAAATCCACTAAAGTACTCCACACGAATTTTCTAACTTGTCCTTATACGCAGTTACAGTGATAACGAATGTTGTTTTGTTGATATCCAATGCTCACACATTAAAGACTTTAAGTGTGTTGTTATGGTTATAGGTGTTATCTTTGATGTTATTTAAAGAATGAAAGTGTGACTTATTTGTTTTATTTTGATACCCATTTGAATAACGGGTGAGAACATTACCTAGTTGATTCAATATCGGGAGTACTAATGTCTACCTCGTAACGAGTACCTGACATCGTAACTTTGGCTCACTTGTTATTTGGAACCCATTTCAGTTATGGGTGTGCCACATTACCTAGTTGATTCAATATCGGGAGTACTAAAGTCTACATCGTAACTGTGGCTCATTTGTTATTTGGCACCCATTTCAGTTATGGGTGTGCCACAATACCTAGTTGATTCAATATCCGGAGTACTAAAGTCTGCAACGTAACTGTGGCTCATTTGTTATTTGGCACCCATTTCAGTTATGGGTGTGCCACATTACCTAGTTGATTCAATATCCGGAGTACTAAAGTCTACATCGTAACTGTGGCTCATTTGTTATTTGGCACCCATTTCAGTTATGGGTGTGCCACAATACCTAGTTGATTCAATATCCGGAGTACTAAAGTCTACATCGTAACTGTGGCTCATTTGTTATTTGGCACCCATTTCAGTTATGGGTGTGCCACATTACCTAGTTGATTCAATATCCGAGGTACTAAAGTCTACATCGTAACTGTGGCTCATTTGTTATTTGGCACCCATTTCAGTTATGGGTGTGCCACATTACCTAGTTGATTCAATATCCGGAGTACTAAAGTCTGCCTCAGAACGAGTACCTGACATCGTTACTATAACTCATTTGTTATTTGGCACCCATTTCAGTTATGGATGTGCCACATTACCTAGTTGATTCAATAACGGGAGTACTAAAGTCTACCTCAGAACGAGTACCTGACATCGTTACTTTGGCTCATTTGTTATTTGGCACCCATTTCAGTTATGGGTGTGCCACATTACCTAGTTGATTCAATAAGGGGAGTACTAAAGTCTACCTCAGAACGAGTACCTGACATCGTAACTTTGTCTCATTTGTTATTTGGCACCCATTTCAGTTATGGGTGTGCCACATTACCTAGTTGATTCAATATCAGGAGTACTAAAGTCTACCTCGTAACATGGATAGCTTCACGGCGTCACTATACTTTTCAGTTGAGCAAAACTCCAAACATAGAATATTTATTGCGTTGTCTTCTTGGCTAGTCTTCTTGGTCTATGTGTGTTCTCTGTTGTCACGGCCACTATAACCTTTTCATGCTATACTATATTTATACTGTGTTTCACAGGTCCACAACAACCGGCGCCTCCTCTTCCACCAGCAGGGATTGTTCAAACACAAGCCTTTCCTCTTCTGACAGTCGAGGCTATCACTCAACAACAAGCCGCCCTTCATGAACAAACATCGCAGAGCGAGCTCAACCTGAACGCCCAGCACTTGGTCTCTCATTACTACTTTATATATATATATATATAGGTGTATAATGTAATCGGGATTCGGTCAATTTTCCAGGATCAAAATCAAACTTTCAATGCCTGAGAGTTTGATTTTGATCCTGGAAAATTGACCGAATCCCGATTACATTATACACCTATTCTATCCAACGGTTGATATATTATTGAATTATATATATATATATTATATATATATATATATATATATATATATTGGTATACTTTGGGAGCAGACCTTCTTTTAAACACTGTAGGAGACTGTGAGCTCCTAAAATCGAGCTATATTGGTTCTACGACGACAACACTTTCACGCAGACTTACGATGCATCTCGCAGCCGGAGGACCGAAAGAACACACAATGAACATACATAAAAGCAGGCTAAGTAGAAAAATGCTGGAAGACAACATTGAAGTATTATATGCAGACAATAATCACACGAGGCTGCATATAATTGAATCATTATGCATAAAGGAAAAGAAGCCGAACCTTAATGATCAGTCCTGTTGTTTTTCCAGAATTTTAAAGTTACATTCGTGAAAAATAACTATATAGTGATTTAAATAATGTTGTGTAAAAGTTCATGTAGGGAATTTTGTAGCAAACCTGTTACTCATGTTTATTAAGGTAGTGTTTTTTAAAAGAATATTTTATTATTAGTTATGTTTGATAGAAGTGATGTAATTGTTATTGTAAATAAGTATTATTAGAATTGTTAAAAAAAACCTTGTATATAGAATCCTTGAGAATGGTCAACGTAGACCGAAACGTCGGACATGTAATATGAAAAATATATTTAAAGATAAAAAAATCGGTGAGTTAATTTATATGATACCACAAAGATGGAAAAGTAGCATTCGAAACCTTGAAAAGGTATGTAGGAAACATACTAAACTTAATGTTGGCAAGATCTTTAATGAGGTATATATATATATATATATATATCAATGATCAAACCACAATAAGAAATGGGAAAACAAGACTAAGATCTTTCAACCGTAACAAGCGGTCTTCGTCAGAGTCAAAAACCCAACTCTGACGAAGACCGCTTGTTACGGTTGAAAGATCTTAGTCTTGTTTTCCCATTTCTTATTGTGGTTTGATCATTGATTGTTGTTTCACGTGTTTATGTGAAATCTTTTTATATATATATATTTCGTTGAACAGCTGACCGTATTTCGCTGATGTCATTTTCTTCACTAGTTTTTCAAGGTTTCTGCTTCCAAATTTTACAAACATACGCACGAAATATGCTTAAAAGAAGGACTGCTTCCAAATTTTACAAATATATATATATATATATATATATATATATATATATATATATATATATATAAACACTAATAAATTCTCGACCGTGTGACAGATATACAACTAAAAAAGGATAGATCGGGATGCGGTCAGTTTCTTCCACTTTCAATTCAAACTCTCATTGCCGACGTTTCGATTTTATTTAAAAGCTTTTTCCAAAGGCCTACAAACAGAGGAAAACAAGAATTTTATTACGTACATTTTTTTTTTAAACACAAACAAAAGAAGTACACTATGAAAAATAAAATACAATCTTGAGTATTAGGATAAAACTGACAGAATAATAAAAAAGAGAAAAAGAAGGAGTCTAACTATAAAAACAAAGTTTTTTACGATGTACTTACACAAGTAGGAATATTGGAAATTGAAGGAACTATTACAAATACATTACTACACTAGTATTGAAGGTTATAAGTTATAATATAGTCAATATAGTTATAACTATATTGAAGGTTAACCTTCAATACTAGTTTAGTAATGTAATTGTAATAGTTCCTTCAATTTCCAATATTCCTACTTGTGTAAGTACATCGTAAAAAACTTTGTTTTTATAGTTAGACTCCTTCTTTTTCTCTTTTTTATTATTCTGTCAGTTTTATCCTAATACTCAAGATTGTATTTTATTTTTCATAGTGTACTTCTTTTGTTTGTGTTTAAAAAAAAATGTACGTATTAAAATTCTTGTTTTCCTCTGTTTGTAGGCCTTTGGAAAAAGATTTTAAATAAAATCGAAATGTCGGCAATGAGAGTTTGAATTGAAAGTGGAAGAAACTGACCGCATCCCCATCTATCCTTTTTTTAGTTATATATATATATATTTATTTATTTATTTATTTCGTTAAACACTTTTTTAACCTTTGATTTACTCTCTTTTCCTATTAACTTTTCTAATTAGTGTTTTGATGTTTTCTGGGATATGAAATAATAAACTGTCCAAAAGATGAGCCGAGAAGAAATGAACATAACATGATACATTTGTTGACTTCCTATGAATACTGTACTTCAATTTATTACCATTCCTATGTAAAAGTACATCAAAGAAAGGAAGTTTATCCATTGTTTCTTAGAGACTTAATAATCAATGATTGACACATGTATAAATAAAGCAAAGTACACACATGTACTAAAAACTTGACATTCCTGAATAATAAAATTTGACATCAATGTTGATTGATGTTAATGTTGAAAATTTGTCAATCAATGATAGGCACATGTGTAAGCAATGCTTAGGAAACACATATGCTAAAAACTTGACATTCCTGAATAATAAAATTTGACATCCATATAATCAATATTTGACACATGTGTGATCAATGATTGATATACATGTAATCAATGATTGACACATATATAAGCAAAGTTCAATTCCTCTAACTATACTTTCATTATAAAACAGAAACATTGTTTACTAATCAACAAAAAATAAAATACTTAGACTATAATGATGATTTGTTTTTTGTTTCTTGTAGGTTCTTTTACAACAACAACAACTGCAAACAGAAGAGGCAATAAGAAAACATGAAACAGAAGTATTGCAGAAGGAAGCAGAAGCTGTGGGGTTAAACTTTGCAGAATTCGATGTTATTTTGCAGCCTATTATGGACACGTGTACAAAAGACTCAATATCGAATGGCAAAGCTTGGATTCTTCATAGGGCAGTCTCAACGCAGATAAACGATGTTCTCGCCACTTATCTCCTATACAAGTCAGTCTTGGTTTTTTACTTTACTATAAGTAAAGATTATGAATCATTAGTTGTGCAATCCGTAATTGTGTGGTATTTACTCATTCTGAGGTAAAATGGTTAAACCAACAAAAGTCTCCACACAAATGAAGTGTTCGAAACTCGTTGAATAAAACTTCATTTGTGTGGAGACTTTTGTTGGTTTAACCATTTTACCTCAGAATAAAGATTATGAGTTATTAACCTTGGGGGGCCAGGTTAGCTCAGTGGTTAACGTATTCAGCTTTAAGGACTGGTAGTCCAGGGATCGAATCCCCCACCTGGCCCCCTCGATTTATTCCCTTGGAGAAAGACGTTAAGTGTTTGGTCCCGAGCCTGTACCATAAATCTTGTAATCAATGATTGACACATGTGTAAATAAAGCAGAGTATACACATGTACTAAAAACTTGACATTTCTTAATACTAAAATTTGACATCCATGTAATCAATGATTTGCACATGTGTAAATAATCAGAGTACACACACGTACTAAAAACTTGACATTTCTGGATACCAAAATTTGACATCCATCTAATCAATGATTGTCAGATGTGTCAATCAATGATTTGCACATGTGTAAATAATCAGAGTACACACACGCACTAAAAACTTGACATTTCTGGATACCAAAATTTGACATCCATGTAATCAATGATTTGCACATGTGTAAATAAAGCAGAGTACACACATGTACTAAAAACTTGACATTTCTGGATACTAAAATTTGACATCCATCTAATCAATGATTGTCAGATGTGTCAATGAATGATTTGCACATGTGTAAATAAAGCAGAGTACATTGTCAGATGTGTCAATCAATGATTGACACATGTGTAGATAAATGAATAAAATGTCAAAAAAGTCGAAAAAAATTCTATTCACTCAGGAAACGTTTTGTCGTCCCCCTCTTATGTACCCCCGGAACCATACTCTCACGTTCAACTGCCCCCCACTACCACCACCTGGAGTGTACTAATTAGTCGTGAAGTAATTTATTTCGTATGAAGTAGTACGGTTGTATATCAATCTTGAGTATTACAAAATAAAAAGTTCAAAATAGTTGGCTTATTGCTTAGAAGCTAACAGCACCTAAAATGATTACTCTTACTTTTTATTATTTTCAGGGCTACTTCAACGGAAAAGAAGTTCCATCAAAGACTGCATATAATATATTTAGTGAACGATATTCTCCACCATTGGTAAATATTTATCTTTAACTGATTATAGAGAGTAGTCGTAATTTAGATGAAAATATTTCATTATGAATACTTTTATACTAGACCAAACCTCGATGAAAAAGAAAAATAGTGTTATACTATACCAAAATACTGGACCGAATCTCGATAAAAATGAAAACACGTGTTATACTAGACCAAACCTCGATGAAAAAGAAAAAATAGTGTTATACTAGACCAAACCTCGATGAAAAAGAAAAAAATAGTGTTATACTAGACCAAACCTCGATGAAAAAGAAAAATAGTGTTATACTATACCAAAATACTGGACCGAATCTCGATAAAAATGAAAACACGTGTTATACTAGACCAAACCTCGATGAAAAAGAAAAATAGTGTTATACTATACCAAAATACTGGACCGAATCTCGATAAAAATGAAAACACGTGTTATACTAGACCAAACCTCGATGAAAAAGAAAAAATAGTGTTATACTAGACCAAACCTCGATGAAAAAGAAAAAAAATAGTGTTATACTAGACCAAACCTCGATGAAAAAGAAAAATAGTGTTATACTATACCAAAATACTGGACCGAATCTCGATAAAAATGAAAACACGTGTTATACTAGACCAAACCTCGATGAAAAAGAAAAAATAGTGTTATACTTTATACCAAATACTAGACCAAACCTCGGTAAAAAAGAAAACACGTGTTATACTAGACCAAACCTCGATGAAAAAGAAAAATAGTGTTATACTATACCAAAATACTGGACCGAATCTCGATAAAAATGAAAACACGTGTTATACTAGACCAAACTCGATGAAAAAGAAAAAAATAGTGTTATACTAGACCAAACCTCGATGAAAATGAACTGAAAACGGTTCGGTGAACGGTTCGATGAAAATGAACCGTATTACAGAAAAAAATAGTGTAATACTAGACCAAACCTCGATAAAAAAGAAAACACGTGTTATACTAGACCAAACCTCGGTAAAAAAGAAAACACGTGTTATACTAGACCAAACCTCGATGAAAAAGAAAAAAATAGTGTTATACTATACCAAATACTAGACCAAACCTCGATAAAAAAGAAAACACGTGTTATACTAGACCAAACCTCGATGAAAAAGAAAAAAAAATAGTGTTATACTAGACCAAACCTCGATGAAAAAGAAAAAAATAGTGTTATACTATACCAAACCTCGATGAAAAAGAAAAAATAGTGTTATACTATACCAAATACTAGACCAAACCTCGATAAAAAAGAAAACACGTGTTATACTAGACCAAACCTCGATGAAAAAGAAAAAATAGTGTTATACTATACCAAATACTAGACCAAACCTCGGTAAAAAAGATAACACGTGTTATACTAGACCAAACCTCGATGAAAAAGAAAAAATAGTGTTATACTATACCAAATACTAGACCAAACCTCGGTAAAAAAGAAAACACGTGTTATACTAGACCAAACCTCGATGAAAAAGAAAAAATAGTGTTATACTATACCAAATACTAGACCAAACCTCGGTAAAAAAGAAAACACGTGTTATACTATACCAAATACTAGACCAAACCTCGGTAAAAAATAAAAATAGTGTCAAATACTTTTATATAAATATCTATAACAGGAATTACAATTTCTCCGGCAACCTCCAGTTTTCCTCCTCGCACCCGATCTTAAAGTAAGAGAATTAAGAGAAGATATTAACAGAAATTCAGATAAGCAGTACCAAGAAAGGTAAATATAAAAGAATCAAAGGGAATTGGAGAGAATTTAAAGAGAATATATATATATATATATATATATAACAGATTCAATAATATATCGACCGTTTGATATAATAGGTGTGTTCTCTAATCTGTTCGGTCAATTTTCCAGGATAAAAAATTAAACTCTCGTTGCCAACGTTTCGGTTTTATTTAAAACCTTTTTCATTGGCAGGAGTAAGAATTTTTTAACTAAGAAAATGAAATTTACATTATTTAAAGGAACAACAATGTAAATTTCATTTTCTTAGTTAAAAAATTCTTACTTCTGCCTATGAAAAATGTTTTAAATAAAACCGAAACGTTGGCAACGAGAGTTGTAATTTTTTATCCTGGAAAATTGACCGAACCCCGATTAGAGAACACACCTATTATATATATATTGATAAAAGTATCAACAGTGAAATAGAATCAAAAGTTTATCACTTCTAAGTGACCGAGTCCTGATGAACTGTAATTTTGTTATACAATATATACATATATATACAGTTCAATGTACATAAAGTAACATAGAGAAATTAAAAACACACACTTACAGTCTCTAATTTTCGGTCGAACCGTATTCAGGAAAGATGAGAGAGGGAAACCAAGCGCACTGGTACAGAGACGGTTGGTGGTTTCCCTCTCTTATCTCTCCTGAAGACGGTTCAACCGAAAATTAGAGACTAAGTGTGTGTTTTTAATTTCTTTATGTTTCTTTATGTTCATTGAACTGTATATGTCCATTTCGGATAGTATTTTCATCGGGAAAGTGTATAATATATATAAATATATATATAAAAAGATTTCACATAAACACGTGAAATAACAATCAATGATCAAACCACAATAAGAAATGGGAAAACAATAGTAAAATCTTTCAACCTTAACAAGAGGTCTTCATCAGAGTCAACGAACCCAACTGAAACACTAGATTTAGAAAACATCCCTTTCTGGACATTTGTCCTTTCCTGCACTTTCACTCTTTTAAAATACCATTCTTCTCAATCCCTCACCATGATGTTTTCTGCATCTAGTGTTTCAGTTGGGTTTTTGACTCTGACAAAGACCGCTTGTAGTATAGAGTATATTATCATGCATATTATTAATACCACTGAGGTTAGTATGATTTATATTAGAAATAGGTTAAAACCGTCATACCTCGTAAGATGATCCTGGAGTTGGAGAGCTTTCGGACGTTGTCCATCTTCGATCGTAACAAACCTACTGTTTGTAGGTTTCATATTTCATATTTGTAATAATAAATATGAACTATTAGACTAGAATTGTAAAAAAAAACTGGATATTTCTCAACAAACATAAGTCCTCTATTTTATGAGACAAATCCATCATGCCATGGAAGACAAAGGTAATTTATTTATGTTTATTGGCGGTGATTTTGTTTACATGTAACAATATTATTCCTCTTACATCTCATAAAAGTCAACAAACAATTGAAATTGTTCCTTTATAAATATCAATTTTATCTCAGTGGAATCGCTCAAAAAATTTCTAAGTCAATGTAAACAATGAAAAAAAATATAAAAAATTCGATCGAAGATGGACAACGTCCGAAAGCTCTCCAACTCCAGGATCATCTTACGAGGTATGACGGTTTTAACCTATTTCTAATATAAATAGAGTATATTGCTTGTAGTATATATGTTTGTTTGTTATATGTATATATGTAGTATATATACTACATATATAGTATATATGTAGTATATAATGTTTGTTTGACAGCACGAGGAAGCACGTGGA
Source organism: Hermatobates lingyangjiaoensis (assembly GCA_026182355.1). Lineage (NCBI taxonomy): Eukaryota > Metazoa > Arthropoda > Insecta > Hemiptera > Hermatobatidae > Hermatobates > Hermatobates lingyangjiaoensis. The sequence goes on from JAPFBL010000726.1 coordinate 86,812, forward strand.
AGGTTTTAAAGAAGCCCTGGAGAAAGTAGTTGTTCCAATGTTTGGTTTCACTTCATTGGGAGTAACAGAGGAACAGCAAGGCAAATTAACAAAGGTCAGCACTCCTTTTATATTGTTAAATTATACAGTAGTACCTCCAGATACGACTGCTTCTTCTTACAAATTATTCGAGATAAGGCCAAAAATTTCGTGAAAATCCTGTTCTAAATACGACGTAATGTTCATCTTATGACGTAAAATCTGAGGCGCTGAGAAAGAATTTTCTCAAAACTTCTGGAACCTTCTAGAAGCTTCTGAGACTGTAAACAAACATGGCAAACTCTGTACGACAAAATTAAGCACCAGACGTGACCTACACCTACCGATACGTTTACGTACGCTAGCGGGAGACACCCGCGTACCAAAATCTTGCACCTGAAAAACCACCCACGTACCAAAATCATGCACCTGAAACTCTGTTTTTACATATCAATACATTATTTATTCAATTCTTTTGTATTTTTATGGTTAAATGCTTGTTTTTTAGTGTACTTTTGATAGTTTTATAACGTAAAATAGGAAATTATATACGGGTTTTGGGCCGTGGAACCAAATTAATTTTTTTTCCATTAATTCTTATGGTAATTATATGTTCGTGATACGATTTTTTTAAGATACGACGGGGGTTCTGGAACCAATTAAATTCGTATCTCGAGGTACTACTGTATTAGTTTTTATGAAAGGCCAGGCTAGCTTAGTGACAACGCACTCTTTTTGGACTAAATTGATTTTATTTAGTGTTGATATTTGTTGTAATAATTTTTTTTTTGTAGACGAATTTTGATTTCTTTATAATTAATAAAAGTAATTATGTTTAAACAACATTTCTTCTTTAAAAAACAATAACATCGTCTATTTTTTTTTGTTTTCTTTTACTTTATTTGTTACTGGTTGCTTAATTTCTCTATGTTTCTTTATGTTCATTGAACTGTATATGTCCATTTCGGATAGTATTTTCATCGGGAAAGTGTATAATATATATATATATATATATATAATATATATATATATATATATATTAAAAAGATTTCACATAAACACGTGAAATAACAATCAATGATCAAACCACAATATGAAATGGGAAAACAGTAGTAAGATCTTTCAACCGTCACAAGCGGTCTTCATCAGAGTCAAAGAACCCAACTGAAACACTAGATTTAGAAAACATCCCTTTCTGGGATGTTTTTGGGATTTTTTTTTTGTTTTCTTGTTGGTTGGTATTCTGTTGATGTATGTTTTTTTTCCCCAAGTTCTTATGTGTTCAATAAATTGCCAAATGCCAAAGCCATGGTATTACCATGTCATAGCATACCAGAGTATTGCTTTCAAAATGCCAAAGCCTTGGTATTACCATACCAGAGTATAGCTTTCAAAATGTCAAAGTCTTGGTATTATCATACCAGAGTATAGCTTTCAAAATGCCAAAGTCTTGGTATTACCGTACCATAGCATACCAGAGTATAGCTTTCAAAATGCCAAAGCCTTGGTATTACCATACCATAACATACCAGAGTATAGTTTTCAAAATGCCAAAGCCGTGGTATTATCATACCATAGCATACCAGAGTATAGCTTTCAGTATTAACATACCATAGCATATCAGAGCATAGCTTTCAGTATTAACATACCAGAGTATAGCTTTCAGTATTGCCATATCAGAGCATACCAGAGTATAACTTTCAAAATGCCAAAGCCTTGGTATTACCATACCAGAGTATAACTTTCAAAATGCCAAAGCCTTGGTATTACCATACCAGAGTATAGCTTTCAAAATGCCAAAGCCTTGGTATTACCATACCATAGCATAACAGATTATAGCTTTCAAAATGCCAAAGCCTTGGTATTACCATACCAGAGTATAGCTTTCAAAATGCCAAAGCCTTGGATTTCCATACCAGAGTATAGCTTTCAAAATGTCAAAGCCTTGGTATTACCATACCAGAGTATATCTTTCAAAATGCCAAAGCCTTGGATTTCCATACCAGAGTATAGCTATCAAAATGCCAAAGCCTTGGTATTACCATACCAGAGTATAGCTTTCAAAATGCCAAAGCCTTGGTATTACCATACCATAGCATAACAGATTATAGCTTTCAAAATGCCAAAGCCTTGGTATTACCATACCAGAGTATAGCTTTCAAAATGCCAAAGCCTTGGATTTCCATACCAGAGTATAGCTTTCAAAATGTCAAAGCCTTGGTATTACCATACCAGAGTATATCTTTCAAAATGCCAAAGCCTTGGATTTCCATACCAGAGTATAGCTATCAAAATGCCAAAGCCTTGGTATTACCATACCAGAGTATAGCTTTCAAAATGCCACAGAATTTTTTGGGTGTAACATAAGCTTATAATGAGGACTAGTTAATTGTTTGGACTAATTTTGATTTTCTTTATCTATGATATTTGTTATAATAATTGTTTTTTTTTTTTTGCTAGCTGTTAAACATCTGGGAGACAAAGAATCATTATTTTAGCGAGGATATTGTAAAAGCATTGAAAGATCCTGTAACATCGTGGAATAATTATAAAGAAGAGCGATTGAAACAGCATAGGGAGATTGTTGAATTGTTTGCTAATCAAACCAAAGCGACTTTTCAAGGATTCCAATCGCAACATGTGGCCTTTGTTAATCATACAATGCAACAAATCCAGGTATTTTTATGAATTATATATATTACTTTTACAAATAATGACATAAATAATAAAAAAAAATCTGGAGTGGCCTACACTCAACTTTACTAAAAGTAACTTAATATCAAATTTCTTAAGTATATAATATATAACGTCTCATTTAAGCATAATGTAAACATCTAAATGGCATATGATTATTAGTCTTTCATTCCTGAGGTAGTACAGATAGTGATTGAAGGACATATCAATATATAAGCTTATTTTTGTACATCACACAGCTGATGCAAATAATTTCATTAGTATAACTACAGCAGTAATAACATTTTTCAAAAACCAAAGTGAACATTTCTTGATACGAAATATTTTTCTACAAGAGAACATGGTTATTGTTCAAACAGCCAGTGCATTTCTTACATCGTTTACTTGACATCCTTCTACATTGAATATTAAAGTAAAATTTTCAAATTTAAAACAGGAAAATACCGTTATTTTCTCTGAAAAACATCATAAAAATCGAAGAAAAAATGTTGCTTTAAGATGAATTATAATTAAAGTAGTACGATAATTACATTTATTGATCTCTAAACTAAAGATTTCAATTTTGAATTATCTTTTACATTTTCGGTCTTTTATAGAATTATTATACTGGGAATTTTATGGCTTCTTAGTATTTAATAAGATCATTTTCCTTCCCCTTTGTCAAATATCATATATACGAATTTTTTTCTGAGTGAGTGGTATCCTTTTCCTGCCTTCTGTACTCTGTTTAAGTTTGCTATGAATGTATATTGAGAAAAAATATATTAGTAATTAGCCAGTTTACATACTCAAATCGACGTCAAAGCCAGCTATTCAATATAATTTAAATCTTTTATAGTTGGGAACTTCTAATTTTTGAAAATAATAAATATGAACTATTAGACTAGAATTGTAAAAAAAAACTGGATATTTCTCAACAAACATAAGTCCTCTATTTTATGAGACAAATCCATCATGCCATGGAAGACAAAGGTAATTTATTTATGTTTATTGGCGGTGATTTTTTTTACATGTAACAATATTATTCCTCTTACATCTCATAAAAGTCAACAAACAATTGAAATTGTTCCTTTATAAATATCAATTTTATCTCAGTGGAATCGCTCAAAAAATTTCTAAGTCAATGTAAACAATGAAAAAAAATATAAAAAATTCGACAAGTAAAGCAGGTGATCTCTTAGTCTAAGATAAACAAACAGTTTTTATAGCGTTATTGCTCTTTCCCATAATTGAAACTTCATGATTTTCTTTTATGAATTGCTAATTTTTTGTTCCATTTTTGGTCAAATTTTCATTATTTTTTAATCAGCCGTTTAGCGTCAAAAAAACATTTTTTGAAAACAGAAATCGTACTGTAACGCCCCATTAGCGAATGTAATTTTGAAAAAAAATATCTCAACTCATTCTACACATTATGTTCTATTTAAAGGCATAGTTTCATTCTTGTCCGTCAAACAGTATGGCTTGTATCGCTCTCACAAGGTTTGAGATTGAATTATAAGTCAAAATTTGTACATTTTATTCAAAAAAAAATATTTCCCGTTGTTTTAAAATTCTGAATATATTTTTCGTTTGTTTCATTTGTAACCTCAAAGATAATGTCAAAATTTCAAAACTGTAGGATTATCAGTTTAGGAGAAATAAATGTTTTAAAAAAACGGTTTTTGGCAAAAAAGTGACGTTCCCATCATGCATAATTCTTCCCAAACAATAGGGATCTTCGTCTTTATGGGGCCCATTTTTGTGTAAAATATCAACTTGATCCATCAAAGATTCTGGACCGTAGCGTGGTAACAAGCAATGCTAACACACTCACCCACCCACCCACACACACACACACAGACATCATCGTAAAAACCTCATAAAACGACTTCTGGGACCTCAAAACATGTAATTCCGTCAAAATCTCGAGATCGAATTTTTTCACGATCACTATACTTTACTTATTTATAGTAAAGTAAAAAAATGAAGAAGAATGAAAACAGGACTTGAAAGTAACGCGTCATTAGATATAGCAGGGGGGGGGGGAGAGGAGAGGGGGAAAGAAAGTGGAAGGCAAGTAGAATAAGAGAGTGGGGAAAAGAAAGGAAAATGAACGAAAACATTTTCATTGGGGGAAAATAAATAGAATATTTCAATTTACAGGTTTTATTAGTTTATTATATATACTTGTTGTATATATATCTTGATTCATGTTAAGAATCTATGTCAAACGATTATTGTTATTGTAAAAATAATATTGTTTAAAATCTGTTATTTTTGTTTTAGACTTTAGAACAACAAAAACAACAAATTGAAGCGGCGCAAAAACAAGCAGGCAGTACTTTACAAGGTTTGTATATATTGAGTGTACCCTTCCACATCTGATGACGACGATGGTCGAAATATCGATGTGAGTTATGTCTGTGTCTTTCTGTGTGTTTCCTTCGTTTTGAATTTATTTTATTTTAAAAAAGTCCGCTGGACCGTTTCTTTTAATTGTATATATATATATATATATAAGGAATTGTTTTCTTGACCACAAATTAATAACAACCACTTTTTCTTCTTCTCGGAATTTGGTATTAGTTAATATATGGAATCACCTTTTTGCCAACGTTTCGTCTTTATTTTAAGACATCCTCAGGGCTATAAATCAAGGCTAGCTTCTATTACCGAACCAACATAACGGTTTTGTTGGTTTGGTAATAGAAGCTAGCCTTGATTTATAGCCCTGAGGATGTCTTAAAATAAAGACGAAACGTTGGCAAAAAGGTGATTCCATATATTAACTATGACCAAATTCCGAGAAGAAGAAAAAGTGTTATATATATATATAAATATTGTGTGTCACTTTGTGTTGGTCGGTGGACACTTCCACGTTTTACACGTGTCTTCAATGATTTACCAGTTTGACCAATATAAATTTTATGGCATGAATACCCTATATTTGAATGAAGCGAAGTGACTATTAATGTAAATATGAATTTTATTATGAATTGTAAAAAAATATTGTATAAAGATTTCCTTGATAATGGTCAATGTAGACCGAAACGTAAGCCGTGTGTAAATATGGAAATAGAAATTTAACAAAATCATTTGGTGAGTTGATTTATATAGTACCGGAAAGATGGAGGAATAAAATAAGAAAATTCGAGAAGGTATGTAAGAAACATACTAAACTTAAAGTTGGCAAGTTATTTAATGATATATATATATATAAATGATCAAACCACAATAAGAAATGGGAAAACAAGACTAAGTCTTGTTTTCCCATTTCTTATTGTGGTTTGATCATTGATTGCTGTTTCACGTGTTTATGTGAAATCTTTATATATATATACATATAACAAGATTTCACAATAAACACATGAAATTACAATGAACGTCCAAACCACAATAAGAAATGAGAAAAAAGACTAGGATCTTTCAACCGTAATAAGCGGTTTTTGTCAGATGTTTATATTTGTACGCCGTTCATTGTATTTAGTCTAACGTGGTGCAATCAGTTATTATGTTGTATTGTATTTACTCATTAAAGGGTAAAAAGCTAATGAAATAGTCTCCACATAAAAAAATTCTTTCATATAAACAACGCGTTTTCGAACACGTAGTGTTCTTTCATCAGGCATTAACTACGGGTAAGTAGTTCAGTTGTACAATTGTATTTGTAGGGTAAAAATCTAATGAAATGGTCTCCACATATAAAAATTTAATGATATAAACAACGCGTTTCGAACACATAGTGTTCTTCCTCAGGCATTAACTAAAAAATACAATGGCACCAGAGAGTTATCTATAGTACAAAGTAAATAAGTACAAAAATTAATATAAAATAAAATAAGGCAGAAGGTACGAACCTAAGGATGAGTGCCTCTGAATAAGACTTGACTGGTAATGGAATGGACATGAGTGGGGGTATAGGGTACAATTTGTTTTTAGTTGTTTACATTGAATGCTCAAATCAGTATTTTCCTTTTTGTTGTTGTTCTTTAGTGGCGGAAGGTTATCCTGAAAAAGGTTTCCACAGCGATGTCGGAGGATACCCACAAGAAAGTAATTACCCTGAGAAAACCTATCAAGAACACGATTTTGATAAAAGCTATAAAGAAAGAGACTATTCGAGCGACTATTCAGATAGGGAATTCCCTGAAAGGGAATACCATGAAAAACCATGGGATGGTGACTATGAAGAAGGGAATGATGGAGGGCGTGAGAAGAACTATGGTGATAGGAGAAGCGGTGACTATGGTGATGGTACGCCTTACAGAGACAAGTCGAGGCATAACTATGATGATAATAAATATATGGAGAAAAGATACCGCGGGGATTCTTTAGATGTCGAAGGTCCTCCAGGTGTTGATAGGACCGATGCACCGGAGACAAGGTGCGTAGTATATGTTAGTTTGGTTTTTTTTTATTAATTGTGAATTATCAAAGAGTAAGGTAAAGGAGTGGAATAGAGAATGTGTAGAATGAAGTTATTCTGAAGCAATGTGTACAAAATAATTTATAACCCTCTCTCTCTCTCTCCCTTTGCTCTCTTCACCCTCCTCTCTCTCATCTGTGTAATATCCCACTCATTCCCACCCTTCCTCCTTTTTCATTTTCATTCTAGTCTCTTTATCTCCCTCCCTCTCACACTCTCTACTTACTCTCCCTCCCTCTAACTCTATCTATCGCTCTCTATCTCTATTTCTCCCCCTCTTTCTCCCTCCCTGTATATATCACGCTCTCTTTCTCCCTCCCTCTAACTCTATCTATCGCTCTCTTTCTCCCCCCTTTCTTCCCTCTAAATACCTCCTTTCTTTTACTTAATATGTTAAAACTTTTTTCCCTTTCCCCTCCCTCTATAAAATTTTTTCCCTTCCCTTAATTCAATCCTCCCTTTTTCCCCTCCCAACTCTATTATGTTTTTTTTTTTACTCTAACGTATTATCGGTCTCTACTAATTTCTCCCAATTTTTCTAATCAATGTTCATTAATTTTACCCCTCTTTCTCCTCCCTCTATATATGCTCTCTTTCTCCCTCCTCTCTCTTCTATCTTAAATATTTCTCCCTCTATCCCTCCCCTCTTTATCACCTTCTCTTTTCTCCTTCCCTAACATCACACTCTCTCCCTCGGTCTCCCTCCCTTAACTCTATCTATCCTCTCTATCTCTATTTCCCCCTCTTTCTCCTCCCTTATATACGCTCTCTTTTCTCCCTACCCTCTAGCTCTTCTATCCTCCAACTATTTCTCCCTCTATCCCTCCTCTATATATCACCTCTCTTTCTCCTTCCTCTAACTATTATCACTTCCTTCTCCTTTTCTCCCTCCCTTAAACTCTATCTATCGCTCTCTTCTCCTCTCTTTCTCCTTCCTTAATGTATCTATCGCTCTTTCCAATCTTAAATTTTTCTCCCTCTCTCCCTTACATATACCCTCTCTTTCTCCCTCCCTCTACTATCTATCCCTCTCCTCTTTCTTCCCCTCTCTCTACATATCCCCTCTCTTTCCCCCCTCCTAACTCTATCTATCGCTCTCTTCACTACTTTTCTCCTCCCTCTAATCTTACTTCTCCCTCCCTCAACTACTTCGCTCTCTATTTCTTCCCCTCTCTCCCTCACTCTACATATCACGCTCTCTTTCTCCCTCCCTCTAACTCTATCCGCTCTCACTCTTTTTTCTCCCTCCTCTTACATTCCCCTCTCTTCTCCCTCCCTCTAACTCTATCTATCGCTCTCTCCCTCTTGTCTCCCTCCTTCTAATTATCACCTCTCTTCTCTCCCTCTTTCTCCCCTTAACTTATCTATCGCTCTCTAACTCTTTTCTCCCCCTCTTTCTCCTTCTATTTCTCCTCTCTTTCTCCCTCCCTTAACTCTATCTATCGCTCTAAACTTATTTCTTCCTCCCTCTTTTCCCTCCCTCTATATATCACGCCCATCTTTCTTTCCCTCCTCTAATCTATCTATCGCTCTCCCTCTTTTCCTCCCTCCTCTCTATCATTCCCCTCTCTTTCTCCTCCCTCTAACTATCTATCGCTCTCAACCTCTATTTCTCTCCCTCCTCTACATATCACCCTCTCTTTCTCCCTCCCTCTAACTCTATCTATCGCTCTCTCCTCTCTTTCTCCCTCCTCTAACTGTATCTATCGCTCTCTCCCTCTATTTCTCCCCCTCTCTCCCTCCCTCTACATATCACCCGCTCTTTCTCCCTCCCTCTAACTATCTGTCGCTTTCTCCCTCTCATTGATATTATTATATATGAATGATCAAACCACAAATGTGAATCAAACCACAACAATTGGGTTTTTGACTCTAACGAAGACCGCTTGTTACGGTTGAAAGATCTTAGTCTTGTTTTCCCATTTCTTATTGTGGTTTGATCATTGATTGTTATTTCACGTGTTTATGTGAAATCTTTACATATATATAAACACTTTTTCGTTGGAAATACGATCCAAAACGGACAAATATAGTTCAATATAGCAGAACGAGAAATTAAAAGAACACACTTACAGTCTCTAATTTTGGTTTAACCGTCTTCAGAGAGAAGCATCTTTTCCTAAAGACGTTTCAAACCTAAAATTAGAGACTGTAAGTGTGTTCTTTTAATTTCTCTATGTTTCTTTGTCTACATTGAACTATATATATATATATATATTATATTATATATATATATATCAATGATCAAACCACATTTTCGCGCTCCACAATGAGCGCATGTTTCGCTCTCCGTTCTTCGACGTTTGGAGATCTCTCTCACTATTTCCTTCTTCTTGTCTACTCCTGATGACGAACAACAGTTCGAAATTTGAGATTTCTGTAAGTTGCTTTTTAATCTTTATATTTTAAACAGATATTATGAAGAATTCTTGAATGTATATATATATAGTATATAGCAGGGCTTCTTAAAGTGGTCGCGAAGGGGGGGCGCGAGCTACTGAAGGGGTCGCTAAGATCTGATGCTTTGATACTGATACTGACTGATTAATTTATATAGTGAAGAATGGTACGTACTTTAATCCTAATTTTATTTACATGTAAAATGTGCCATATTAATCTACATCTACGGTTAATATTATTTCATTATATGGAGGAGGGGGTCGTTAAATTTCCTAAGCTTAAGGGGTGCATTAAAAAAGTTTAAGAAGCTCTGGTTATAGTATATATGTATATAGTATATGGTATGCTGGGCTTTATTCTTTTAGGCTATTCAGTGGGGGAAGAGGCGATGATGGAGACAGAAGAAGTGGAGGAAGTTTTTTTGAAAATGGTAACAGAAGCGAATGGATGGGGGGTAGTGGTGTCGCCAAGGAGGCAGGAGAGGAAACATCCGGTGAAAGCACTGACTGACTGGCATCAACTTAAACCAGCCGCCATGGCTTTGCTGTCTAACCCTCCGCGTAGTCCATCCTTTACTATAATCTTTAAACATCCGGTAAAATTGCTACCTGGCATCAATTAACAGCCGCCACCTGGTTTCTGTCTACAGCCCCGCGTCAGTCCATCCCTTTACATAAAGTCTTTAAACATCCGGTGAAAGCATGCTGGCTGACCTCGGCATCAACTTAAACCAGCCGCCACCTGGCTTTGCTGTCTACACGCCTCCGCGTCAGTCCAGTCCCTTTACATATAAGTCTTTAAACATCCGGTGAAAGCATGCTGACTGACCTCGGCATCAACTTAAACCAGCCGCCACCTGGCTTTGCTGTCTACACGCCTCCGCGTCAGTCCAGTCCCTTTACATATAAGTCTTTAAACATCGGTGGTAAAAAGCATCTGACTGACCTCGGCATCAACTTAAATCAGCCACCTGGCTTTGCTGTCTACACGCCTCCGCGTCAGTCCAGTCCCTTTACATATAATCTTAAACACCTGTTTGAAAATGCTACTGACCTCGGCATCAACTTAAATCAGCCGCCACCTGGCTTTGCTGTCTACACGCCTCCGCGTCAGTCCAGTCCCTTTACATATAAGTCCTTAAACATCTTAAGCATAGGGCTTAAATATATAGCATAAACTTGTTATACATAAAAATTAACCTTGGCGATATAATGAGAACAGGTCTATTTGACATTGCTATAAGAGTGTTGGTCTAGACCAGTGTTTCCTAAACTTTTTCGAGTGACCGCCCCCTTCGGTCCATAAACCTATAACTCAACACCCTTGAATAATAATCAGATTCCTAGACTAAATAACCAAATAAGTAACATTTTAATAATTAAATTAAAATAATAACTAATCGAATATTTATTTAGAATCCAATAGTTGTATTGTTTAATAGCATAATTATGCAAAGGAATTAATACACAATAAAAGAAACTTAGGTGAGAATATACTTTTAATATAAAAATGAATTATCAAAACAAATAATTTTAAGAAACCGTTTCCTAGAAGTTTACATGTCGTGTTTTCACTTAAATTTATAAATTATATTGCATGAACATTTTCAATTTATGGAAATAGAATCCCCGCTCCCTTTTGCATTACCGCCCACTTTGAGAAACACTGGCCTAGACGGTTAGGATATTAGTACTAATATGTAAACTGTCACCGATCCAAGTGATAAACACGGCCGATGTTGCATAACTTTGGTGATCTAACAGTATCATGGCTATAAGAGTGTTGCCCTGGTCGTTTTTGATATTAGGACTTATATATGAAATGTAACCGATCCACGTAATAATCAAGAACAATGTTGCATAACTTTGGTTATGTAACAGTATCATGGTTAGAAGAGCGTTTCCGTGGTCGTTTTTGATATTAGGACTTATATGTGTACTTGTCACCAATCCAAGTATTAACCACGTCCAGTGTTGCATAACTTTAGTGATAACAGTAGCATGGCTATAAGAGTGTTACCCTGGTCGTTTTTGATATTAGGACTTATATGTGTAATTGTCACCAATCCAAGTATTAACCACGCCCAGTGTTGCATAACTTTGGTGATATAACATTATCATGGCTATAAGGGTATAACCAAGAACAATGTTGCATAACTTTGGTGATGTAACAGTATCATGGCTAGAAGAGCGTTGCCCTGGTTGTTTTTGATATTAGGACTTATATGTGTAGTTGTCACCAATCCAAGTTTAACCACTCCCAGTGTTGCATAACTTTGGTGATAACAGTAGCATGGCTATAAGAGTGTTGCCCTGGTCGTTTTTGATAATAGGACTTATATGTGGACTTGTCATGATCCAAGTGATAAACACGCCCAATGTTGCATAACTTTGGTGATCGAACAGTATCATGGCTATAAGAGTGTTGCCCTGGTCGTTTTTGATATTAGGACTTATATATGAAATGTAACCGATCCACGTAATAAGCAAGAACATTGTTGCATAACTTTGGTTATGTAACAGTATCATGGCTAGAAGAGCGTTGCCCTGGTCGTTTTTGATATTAGGACTTATATGTGTAGTTGTCACTAATCCAAATATTAACCACTCCCAGTGTTGCATAACTTTGGTGATAACAGTAGCATGGCTATAAGAGTGTTACCCTGGTCGTTTTTCATAGTAGGACTTATATGTGAACTCGTCACCGATCCAAGTGTTAAACACGTCCAGAGTTGCATAACTTTGGTGATCTAACAGTATCATAGCTATAAGGGTGCGGCCTTGGTCGTTTGTAATATTAGGACTTATATGTGACCTTGTCACCAATCCAAGTTATAACCACACCCAATGTTGCTAAACTTCGGTGATCTAATAGTAACTAGTAGGCATATTCCTTATGACTAATAGGGGTGTTCGCCTGGTCGTTTTTGATATTAGGACTTATATGTGAACTTGTCACCGATCCAAGTGTTAAACACGTCCAGTGTTGCATAACTTTGGTGATCTAACAGTATCGTGGCTATAAGGGTATTGCCCTGGTCGTTTTTGATATTAGGACTTATATATGAACTTGTCATGATCCAAGTGATAACCACGCCCAATGTTTCTTAATTTGGTAATCTAATGAGAACTGGTGTTGGTTGTTTGATTCCTATATATGATTAAATACGACAATAACAACAAAAGCTGTGTTTATCTGCCACATATTAAATGACTTTTCCATGTATATATAGTACCTTCTTAAACAAAGTAGAGTTGATTTCGTCATTGTTACAGCGAACATAGAGCTGCCTGATATCACAAGGCCACCGCCTGGCTTTCCCAGCCTTATACAACCTCAGCCAGAAGTCCTACCGAAGACCTTCTTCCTAGTCTCCCGTACTACGACCTTCCTGCCGGCCTAATGGTTCCATTGATTAAGGTCAGTACCATTTCACCTCTAAACCTGTTTTCGTTGTATGATATATATATATTCCTCAAACTTTCGACTATAAGGCAACAAACATACTCGGTTACTTGCCGTTGGGTCTACTACGTTCTTGGAGTTTCCCTTTCCCTTTCTCTGTCCTGAAGATGGATTGCCCAAAAATGTTATGGTATACGTATGTGTTACTCTTATTCAATTTTTGAACTCGTATTGTATCCAGTTTGGATCGTCTTTCCTATTTTCAAGTATATATATTATAGGACGTTTAGTGCCTAGCTCCTTTTTTACGCTAGTGCTGCTCTCATCGGTTGACTCTTTATTGCTTCATTCGCGCTCCGTTCTTCGACGTGGGGAGATCTCTCTCACAACGTCCTCTCTTCTAGTCTACTTCTGATGACGAACAACAGTTCGAAATATTGAATTCTATAAGTGTTCTTTTTATTCTCTTTTCTGTGTCGTGCTTTGTGTAATTTAAAGTTTTATATATATATATATATATTGTTATGTTTTCACATAAACACGTGAAATAAAATCAATGATCAAACCACAATAAGAAATGGGAAAACAAGACTAAGATCTTTCAACCGTAACAAGCGGTCAGTTGGGTTTTTGTCTCTGACGAAGACAGCTTGTTACAGTTGAAAGATCTTAGTCTTGTTTTCCCATTTCTTATTGTGGTTTCATCATTGATATATATATATATATATATATATAATTATATATATATATATATATATATATAGTTCAATATAGCAAAAGAAACATAGAGAAATCAAAAGCACACACTTACAGTCTCTAATTTTCTGTTTGAACCGTCTTCAGGAGAGATAAGAGGGAGAAACCAAGCGTACTGGTTCAGAGACGGTTGGAGACCAACAATGTTGCATGCGCGCCCGGTCACAAAGAATAAGGTAGACAGGAATCAATTTGATCAAATTCAGAGCTGTCTACCTTATTCTCTTTTCTTTTTCTTTTCTACATTGAATTATATTTGTCCATTTCGGATCTTATTTCCAACGAAAAAGTATATATATATATATATATATATATATACAACAATTAAAAGAAACGGTCCAGCGGACTTTTTTAAATAAAATAAATTCAAAACGAAGGAAACACACAGAAAGACACAGACATGACTCACATCGATATTCGACCATCGTCGTGAGTGTCACAGCCCTGCCTTCATGCGGGACTCTTCGCTCTTCATACCTCCTGATGACGACGATAGTCGAAATATCGATGTGAGTTATGTCTGTGTGTTTCCTTCGTTTTGAATTTATTATATATATATATATATATATTGTATATATATATATATAATAAATTCAAAACGAAGGAAACACACAGAAAGATACAGACATAACTCACATCGATATTTCGACCATCGTCGTCATCAGGAGGTGCGAAGAGTCCCGCAGAAGACAGGGCGGTACTCCCTAAGTATCGCCCTGTCTTCCTGCGGGACTCTTCGCACCTCCTGATGACGACGATGGTCGAAATATCGATGTGAGTTATGTCTTTGTCTTTCTGTGTGTTTCCTTCGTTTTGAATTTATTTTATTTTACAAAAGTCCGCTGGACCGTTTCTTTTAATTATATATATATATATATATATATATATTGAGAGTATTGTTGGTTGTTGCAGTTAGAAGACAGCTCTTACAAACCCCTAGACCCCGACATGATCAGACTACCTCCACCTGCTCCACCTTCGGAAAGACTTTTAGCAGCTGTCAAGTCATTCTACTCACAGCCAGGCCATGACAATCCTAGGGACAGGTGAGTGTCAACCGATACTTAAAATATTTATCTATACAACAAATGCCATGTTCAATGGTTTCATCATTGATTCTTATTTCACGTGTTATTGTGAAATTTGTTGTATATATATATATATATATATATATATAATCATTTCACAATAACACATGAAATAACATTCAATGATCAAACCACAGTAAGAAATGTGAAAACAAGACTAAGATCTTTCAACCGTAACAAGCGGTCTTCGTCAGAGTCAAAAACCCAACTGAAACACTAGATGCAGAGAACATCTGGTGAGGGGTAAACTCCTTTGTTTCCCCAAACATCCCTTTCTGGACATTAGTCCTTTCCTGCGCTTTCACCCTTTTAAAATACCACTCTTCCCTCCCACTCTTCTCAACCCCTCACCTGATGTTTTCTGTATCTAGTGTTTCAGTTGGGTTTTTGACTCCGACGAAGACCGCTTGTTACGGTTGAAAGATCTTAGTCTTGTTTTCCCATTTCTTATTGTGGTTTGATCATTGATATATATATATATATATATAACACTTGAAATAAACAGTGACACATAGACTGAAACATAACAAAAGACTCACTTTTCAATATTACGACCGCCATTACGGTCGAAATATTGAAAAGTGAGTCTTTTGTTATGTTTCAGTCTATGTGTCACTGTTTATTTCAAGTGTTATCTATCCTGCCGGACCGTTTTTCGTTTATCATGATATATACATATTAGATGAGTTCGTCACCAAAAGAAATAAAATTTTTCAGGTGAAGTTGAATGCAGGTATGCGGTTCTTGAAAGATTCTTCATTCTTATTGGTCACTAACAAACTAATCATATACCCGAACAGCTTGTAGAAACCTGTTTATATATATATTACATATATATGTATTTTTTTTTGCAGTGGAGGTTGGGAAAAGCTTGGCCTCTATGAATATTACAAGGCGAAGGCGACGTCCAAGAAAAAGAAGGAAACGGTGAGTCATGATGACGATTACTATTATTACCCTTAGACTATGTATCCTTGATAACACTTATCACTCCGTTATCACTCTTTCTTACAATATATATTTGTTGGTATGATTTCTAGGACATAATGAATGGATTAAGAGAAAGGTCAAGGTCACCGACCCCTGTCAGGAGTTACTTTGCTGGAGACAAGACGCCACCTCCCAAAAGAAGGTACAGCAGGTAAGCTTACTTTTTATTACTGTCACTATTCATATTTGTAATGGTTAGATTATGATATTATAGTAACTGTCACTATTCATATTTGTAATGGTTAGATTCTGATATTATAATAACAGTCACTATTCATATCTGCAATGGTTAGATTCTGATATTAATAACTGTCAATATTCATATCTGCAATGGTTAGATTCTGATATACTTAGTAACTGTCACTATTCATATTTGCAATTTGTTCGATTCTGATATTATTACGGTCACTATTCATATTTGTAATGGTTAGATTCTGATATTATAATAACAGTCACTATTCATATTTGCAATGGCTAGCTTTTGATATTAATAACAGTCACTATTCATATTTCTTGTTTCCTGCACTCTTTCTCACTACAAGTGGCAACTGGTTAGATCCTGATATTATAACAACAGTCACTATTCATATTTCTTGTTTCCGCGCACTCTTTCTCACTACAAGTGACAACTGGTTAGATTCTGATATTATAACAACAGTCACTATTCATATTTCTTGTTTCCGCGCACTCTTTCTCACTACAAGTGGCAACTGGTTAGATTCTGATATTATAACAACAGTCACTATTCATATTTCTTGTTTCCGCGCACTCTTTCTCACTACAAGTGACAATTGGTTAGATTCTGATATTATAACAACAGTCACTATTCATATTTCTTGTTTCCGCGCACTCTTTCTCACTACAAGTGACAACTGGTTAGATTCTGATATTGTAACAACAGTCACTATTCATATTTCTTGTTTCCTCGCACTCTTTCTCACTACAAGGGGTTTTTGTTTGACAGCCGGAGCAGGAGCAGGTCTCGCGAGAGAACAGCCAGCGCTCGCCGGCGAAGGCGAGAGCGAGAGCGAAGTCCTCGCCTCAACACTGCCCCACCGCCGTCCTTACTCCAGATGCCTATTCTTGCACCACCTCCCGGCCATCCTGATCACACCAGGAGGAGTCCTTCACCGCCTAACTATGGGTTAGTAGTAACAGTATTGTCTTAACTCTCACGATGTTAGAGCTCAAATAAGTATATTACAACACATAGTTTGGCGTGTCGCCAAAAGGAGTCGGTGGTGAAATGCTTTATGCACCCCAAATTGAGAGCGGAATCCACTTTCAGATTGGGAGTGTCCGACTCCTGGCAAGCCAGTCTACCGACTTAACCACCATCTGTCTCCAAAATTGCTACCTCTTTATTTTGTGCTGGGGACTTAGATTTTTTTTTATTATTATTATTATTATTTGAGGGTGACTATAGCACTGCATCTTGAAGACTATTGTACTTCCCCTTTTCTGGACTAAAGTACCCCCCAGTAGTTAGCTTCAAAGCCTGTTTTGATATTAAGATGTGTACCCAGCTTTCCAGCCATATCACGGATAATAGCAGAACAGATTGATGCTTTTTTAGCGGGAAAGCTCTTTCGCCGCATCTCGGGGGCACCAAGGCCTATCCTAGGATAGAACCAATGTCAGCCTCCGAGATACGCCCGAGGTGGACCGCGCGGAGGCGAGCGTCCACGACCCTACATCACAAACATCACCCATAAACACCACAAAACAATACCATGACATACCAACCAAGACCTCAAGCAAAATCGGAAAAAAACACTAAAGAAAAGTAATCCTCCAGTAAAAACAGAAAAAACACTTTAAAACTAAAGCTAGAAGAAAACCCACAACCACAGTGAGTTAATAAAAACTCAAAAAAGGAGTTTCAAAGCCTCCAAGAAGCTCAGCACTTTTACTGATTCCAGCAATAAAGTTTTTCTATGGTTTTTTTTTGAGTGTCCCAAAGCACCTACCTCTGTGAAGCAAAGTTGCCTTATAGTTAGTCAGCAGGTGCAACGCTGTTTCTTCTGCAGAATCTGCATGAACAGTCATTGATAATGTCCATTCAGGATCCCTACGTTTCGGGAGAAAGTAATTTCTTTTCTAATTCTTCGGGTTCTTAGGTGCACTTGTGGGAGGTTGGCTCCCAACTAGTTAGAGCTTTTGGATCCTCTGCTCTTTCGGAGGATGGTCTCCGGACTTCCGTCTTCTTAGTATCATACAGGGGAAAATCCCTGAAGCGCTATCGGTGGTATTTTGTCCGCTCCGGCAGAGCACCGTATACCTGAATAAGGCTATTTACTCAAGGGGGTCACCTGGTACCCTTGAGACTCCGTTCATAAAAGAGTAACCCCTGTATCATCTATCCTTTGGTTCGAATCGCCGAAGATTTATAGAGGCTATTAAAGGCGCTTAGTCACTCCATTACAATCCCTGTATCATGAGTTACCTCAGTTTTATTTTTTTGTGCACTCATGTTTCGCACTATCATGATTTCTACCGCTACTTTAAGTTGTAAGTCATGATGGCCGCCTCTACGGCACATCTGTGCAGATCACAAACTCAAGTTCCATAACATGAAATTTGTTACTGATACTAAACGCAGCATGATGGTGCTCCTACTAGAAGTTTTTACTCATGAGCAGGCAGTCCAGGAGTAGTCACGGAGTCAAGATTTCAATTGGAAAATGAACTACTTCCTCATCACTAATCACTTTGTTTACTGACTTGTATCTTCTTTCCTCAGCTTAATTTAGTGTAAGAACTTGTTTATTGATTTTTCCTGCCTGCTCATTTGTAGGAGTGTGAATTGCTCGCTCACAAATCGAGTCATTCTGATTATTTGACAGATCTTGAACTCCTTGAAACACCTTGTCAATTATCTCTTGCTGGGAACTTATATGAAAATGAAATTGAAATCAACTAACAATACCCACTTGCTAAACCTGTATACTTTCAAAATATACATCTGTGAAGTTAGTCAAAGACAGCTTAAAAGTCCATAACTTCGTTTTTACGTTGAATTTTTTAATCTATTCAAAGCTTAGATTTTAAGTTAGACATACACAAATCTACTGTCAAAGTTTCAGGTTGCTATGTCTTATGGTGGCTGAGTTTACTTGTGACAAATTTTGTGGAAAAACCCGACAAACAAAGTTTTCTAAGTTTGGATTCGGTTTCCCTAAGTGGTGGTAGATGGTCGGATGATAAAAAAAAAAATCAAAAATTGGTATTATCAGTAGTAGTTATACTGCTAAAAAAAAAACACTTTTTTCGACCCTCTTACATATTGAATACATCTGGAGATGTCCCATTGACATCAAGGATCAAACCTTTTATACCACCTTTAGTTGAACTGGCTGAAAGGTCATTGGCTAATGAGATCTATCTTTCATTCTAGCCGTGTAGAGTTCATATAGGATAGGAAGGTCACTAGTGGCCAGGTGGAAAGGTCAATTATCAATGAGACCTCTTCTTTCACTGACTCTCCATTTTTTTCACGCATAATTAATCTTATTTCTGAGTGCATTCTCTCGTATGGACGATGTACTCAGATTTATTCACCTTCCGCGTGACTGGGTATTGCACCCCGCATTACCAAACATATTGTCACTTGGCTACCCTTGATATATTCTGGAATATGACTCATATTTAAATTAAACATACGATATTCTTATATATATATATAGCTTTAGCTCACTGAAAAAACAACTTGTTTAAGAAAGATGTAACTTTCCAACGTTTCATTAATAATGGTCTGTTTCAGAGGAATCGGAATGGGTTTAAGACCTGAAATGAGCGAAGAAAAGCTGTCTGAAAGCAACAAAGGTCACCAGTTGTTGAAGAAGATGGGTTGGAGTGGGTCTGGTCTAGGTGCCAAGGAGCAGGGCATTGCTGATCCCATTGCCTCGGCTGATGTAAGTCTTCTTCATTCAAAAACTTATGTGGTGTATGCAGTATACTTATGTGTGATATGTCTTCTTCATTCAAAACTTATGTGGTATCTCCGATGTAAGTCTTCTTCATTCAAAAACTTATGTGGTATCTCCGTTGTAACTCTTCTTCAATCAAAAACTTATGGTATGCGGTATACTTATGTGTGATATTGACGATATAAGTCTTCTTCTTCATTCAAAACTTATATGGTATCTCCGATGTAAGTCTTCTTCATTCAAAAACTTATGTGGTATCTCCGTTGTAACTCTTCTTCAATCAAAACTTATGGTATGCGGTATACTTATGTGTGATATTGATGATATAAGTCTTCTTCTTATAGTCACACCGAAATAGAACTGGTGATTAAGAAAGAGATAGGTGTTTTAGAGTTGGGTATACCCAGACCTAAATATGACCTACCTAACAGCAGGAATTTTAATATGATAATTCCCAATAGGAAACAATGGGAAGAAATGGACATCGAATTCTCGTCGGATGAGCTGGTATGCTTCACTGATGGTTCTAAGATCGGTGAAGCAGGACGGTCAGGGGCGGGAATTTTTATTTCCAATTTAAATATAGAACTAAGCTTTCCGCTTGGGACTCAAACCACAGTCTTCCAAGCAGAAGTGTTTGCCATTCTAACGGCAGCCAATCTGCGGGAGATATGGGATGGACCCGAGCGGAAAGTAACCATTTGTTCAGACAGCCAAGCGGCAATAAAGGCAATTATGTCTCCGACAACTTCTTCCATGTTGGTAACAGTGTGTCAGGAAACACTAAATAAACTAGCTCAGATTAAAGAGGTTAAATTAATCTGGGTTCCGGGACATAGCGGCATTTCGGGCAACGAGAAGGCAGACTTGTTAGCCAAAATCGGAGCCGAAATGCCGTTTATAGGACCGGAACCGGTTTTCCCGCTCTCTACTGCTGGAGTCAGACATCTTATAAATGCCTGGCTGCAGGAGAATTTGAAGAAAAGCTGGCCGACCTGTCCGGGCAACAGACAGGCCAAGCTGTATATTTTGGGTCCTAGTATAAAGCGTAAGATGTTTCTCCTCAGTCTGGGTCGAACAAGGTTGAGAAATCTCATTGGAATTCTCACCGGTCACTGCAGGCTGAGAAGACATTTACATATCTTGGGTATAGCAAACAGCGCAATCTGCCAAAAATGTGGGGAAGAAGATGAAACCTCCGTCCACTATGTGGCTGAATGCCCTGCATATAGTCTCCTTCGACTTCAAACTTTAGGTTTCAGCACCATAAATATAGATAAGTTAAGGGAAATGGAATGGAGAAACCTTCTGATCTATATAGAAAGATCAGGAAGATTCTCCTAGGAGTAGGATCCGGGATGCATGGGGAAGGCAAAAAGGGCCCACTTGGCTGGCCTACTTGCCAGATCTTAGATCTCGCCGCCTTACTACTAACTAAGTCTCCTTCTTCATTCAAAACTTATATGGTATCTCCGATGTAAGTCTTCTTCATTCAAAAATTGAAATATAATTTTCGTGTGTTGTCACACATCGCAAAAGTAAAAAAAAAAATATAAACATTTATATTTTTGTTTGTAGGTTCTTGTTACAACATAACAAGACTTGCTCAATCTAATGATTAAACGTTTCTCTTTGTTTGTAGGTTCATGTACCAATATAACAAGACTTGCTAAATCTAATGATTGAACGTTTCCTTTGTTTGTTTGTAGGTTCATATACCAACATAACAAGACTTGCTCAATCTAATGATTAAACGTTTCTCTTTGTTTGTTTGTAGGTTCATATACCAACATAACAAGACTTGCTCAATCTAATGATTAAACCATTAGTTGTGCAATCCGTAAATGTGTGGTAGACACTATAATACAAATTATATCTAATTAGTTACAATAATTAGAGTGAAATAATAAAATTCAATTAAGAGAATTCAAGACATACCCAAGGATGTGGTACTGACGGGTTGGTCCAGTGAACACAACTAATAGGAAACAGATCCGTTGCGAAAGATGATGAACACAAAGTGTTCGAAACGCGTTGAATAAAACTTCATTTGTGTGGAGACTTTTGTTGGTTTATCCATTTTACCTCAGAATAATGATTAAACGTTTTTCTTTGTTTGTTTGTAGGTTCATATACCAACATAACAAGACTTGCTCAATCTAATGATTAAACGTTTTTCTTTCTTTGTTTGTAGGTTCATGTACCAATCGTTTTCTTCTTTGCTTGTTTACAGGTTCGTGACAAACAAGACCAGTACAAAGGAGTTGGCATCAACTTAAATGATCCTTATGAGAACTTTAGAAAGAGTAAAGGACAGGCTTTCATTACTCGAATGAAAGCTCGAGCGGAAGAAAGAGCTTCGTAAAAAAAGAAGACTAGAAACAGAGAGAGAAAGAGAATGCCATAAAACAGTAGGAGGAGGTTACATTCCTAGCCTGACGTATAATCGTCGTTTGTTTCTCAGTGTAATGTACATTTTAGTATAGACATATATATGTAATAAAGTACATATTATAAAAAAAAAAAAATAAAATTATTTACTAGAAGTCTATTATAATTTTGTTTAATTTAAAGAAATGACTATGTAATTTTTGTGACAATTTTAATAATAAAATAAAAAACGACTTTTAACTTTTCTTCTTTTTTTTACGTACAGTGATCGTGAAAAAATTCAATGTCCAGATTTTGACGGAATTACTTGTTTGGAAGTCCCAGAAGTCGTTCTATGATGTTTCTGTATGGGAGAATGTGTTATCCTAAAGTTTGTGGCCATGCCTACGGGTCCAGGAATCTTTGATGGATCGATTTGATATTTTACACCCATACGTGCTTCGCAGTGTAGATCAACCCTATTGTTTGGTAGCACTTATAAATAATGGGAAAGAGACTTTTTTTAACCAAAATGTGTTATTAGACAACAGTTTTTTCTCCTAAGCTATTAAATCTAGAGTATTGAAAATTTGGAACTATCTTTGAAACTACAAAAGCAAATAACTGGGAAAAATCCCCAGATTTTTAAAATAACTAGAAATTTTTTTTTTTTCCAATAAAATGTCAAAATTTATTCAATTTGAAAGTTTGTAAGGGCGATATATACGAGCCATACCGTTAGATGGATCAAAATGGAATTATACCTAAGTTTTACCTAAAAATAAAGCATTATAGGGAATGAATTGAGTTAATTTATTTCAAAATTACATTAACCAAAGGGGCGTTAGAGTACATTCTCTGTTTTCAGAAATCGTTTTCTGATGCTAACGGCTCATTAAATGCAATTTTACCAAACAATTTAACAGAAATTTAGCAAAAAAACAATTCGTGAAATTTCAACTACCGCAAAGAGCAATCTATATAAATAAAAGAAAAATTTTGACTGTATATTGAGTGCTGACTTATTTCAAGTTACCTTTACGTTTCATACATTAGAGAAACTGAATCCACCTTTAGAAGAATTTCTGTCTGTCGGTTTGTCTGCAGACTTTAGTCGCAAGTAAACTCAGCCACTATAAAACAAAGTATAGGCACCAATCATGCTGCGATTTAATAGCAGTAAGAAATTTCATGTTATAAAACTTGAGTGTCCCTAAAAATGTGCAACAGGATACGACTCTTGAGCTCTTGCTCTGTACAGATAACGCCATAGAGGCAGACATCATGCCTGGGTGTGGTACTGGGCAGTCTGTGTGTATAAACTATGCATGCCATTAATTCCGAGCCACTATCCGTTTCCAGTCAAACGATTGGAATGTCATTTCAGTGACTGTTTCTCCATGACAGTATAATGAAAACATCAATGACATAATCAATAGATTAAATGGATCAATAAGAAAGATAAAAAA